>PVIA01010086.1:13077-54915 GCA_004024845.1 Tonatia bakeri
CTGGGACGGTGATGCTCTTACTGAAAGAGACTCAGGTCCGTCTTGTCCGCCGCCTTAAAGGAAAGATATCTCTCAATGCCAGAGATTCGTGAAAAGGAAAGGAAACGTTTATTTAGTGCTATACAAACTTAAAGTAGTGACCTAATGTCTTTACCAAAATCCCAAAGTCCCTTAAAACACCCACAAACACACTCAGTCCCTCCTTCCCCCTTTGCCCAGTCTGGGGTAGCGTATCTCAGGAAAGGAGATAGAAGTCCAGTCTCAGGCAGTAATTCCCAGTAATCCGTGCTCGCCTGGTAGGCCTCTCTCAGTTCCCGGCACCATCAACTGTGTCGCCGGAATCTCTGCTAAAACAGGGTGATGGTTCCCCCTACTACTGCTGTGGGGGAACCCACTCTGGCAAAGGTGCATGGTCCTCTCTCCACTGCTCCAGCCACGTGGTCCTCTCTCCCCCAGGACCACAGGAGTCCTCATTCAGCCAAAAGCCGCATGGTTCTTCTTCACAGAGATGCAGGAGCCCGGTACTCAGCAAAATCCGTGTGGTTCTCTCCCTACAGGGCTGCGGGAGCCTTCTGCTCTGCCAATAGCCGCATGGATCCCTCCTCTATGGCCGCCGTGCCTGGGCTTTTAAATCCCGCACCAATCTTCCTCTGCAGCCCCACTTCCGACTCCTCCCACACTTGGCCACACCTGCCCTCAATCTGCTATCCTTTCCAGCTTTTCTAGTCGCCATCGTGGGTCTGGGCAGGTGTGGCCCCATGTTATGGAGCCAATCATCTCTAAGCTCTCACGCAGGCGCTGTAACTCGGGGGACCTGCCTCCCCCCCAGTTACATCTTGGTGGGGAAGTTACTTCCATCCCCCTGGCTCAGAGCATGGCCATAGCTATTTAACATATCTATGTAGCCAGTCAAAGGTTATAGATATGTTAAATGCCACACCCCAGAGGTTAGCTGCAGAGCTGTTGCTATGCAAAACAGCTCTCAATGGGCCTGCTCCATTTGTCTCCTTCCTCCACCCACACCTGGGGGTGGGGGAAGGACATCCTAGTATTTTCTGAACACCTTGAGTTCTGGACCCCATTTTAAATGTCCATTTGGGGTCCCCCCCTTTGGCCGCACCCTGTAACACAAGCAGGAAAAAATTCATAAGCTCTGATAGTTAATTTATTGTGTCAGCCTGACTGAGCTAAGGAGTGCCTGGTAGCTGGTAAAACATTACTTCTGGGTGTGTCTGTAAGGCTGTTCTGGAAGAGATTAGCATCTGAATCAGTAACTGAGTAAAGCTCACTCTCACTGAGGGTGGACAGCATCCCAATCCATTTGAATGACTGCGAAGAACAAAGAAGGTGGGAAAAGAGTGATTTCCTCTCTCCCTTCTTGAGCTGAGACATCCACTCCTCTTTCCCTCAGACATCAGTGCTCGTGGTTCTAAGAGTTCAGAGTCAGACTGGGACTTATACCATTGGCTCCTGATTCTCAGGCCCTCAGAACTCACACAGAATGCACTTCTGCATTTCCTAGTTCTCCAGCTTGTACTTGGCAGTGGACCTTCTTGGACTCTATAAGCACATGATATCTATATACCTATACACTATATATCTATGTACCTATATCTATAGCTATAATGATGCCTATATTTTATCTATCCCATTAGTTCTGTTAGCCTGGAAAACCCTGATTGACACATAGTGTGTACAATGTGTCTTTTTTCTTACAGTATATTATCGTCTTTGGATAGTCTTCCATGCATTCTGTCAACTAACTTTGTTATTCATTTGTGCATAGGTGTACCTTAATTTTTCTAGACAGTTCTTGTTAAATTCAGTAAGCCCTCTTATTTGTGGGAATGCATTCCAAGATCCCCAGTGGATACATAAAACTGCAGATAGTACCAAGTCCTATCTATATAAGACTAACATATATATATATATATATTATATGCACACACACGTATATGTATATATGTATATATACCATGTTTTTTCCTATAGGTACATACCTTCTCACTTAAAGGAAGCACTGTATGGCTTTTCTCTGGCACACCTAAATTGCCAGCATCACTGCTCTTGCTGTTGGAGGCCATTAGAAATAAAATAAGGATTACTTGAACACAAGAACTGCAATACCATGACAGTCGACCTGATAACCCAGAGCAACCAAGTGCTATCCTGCACGTGGTGTACACAATGTGGGCACACTGGACAGAGGGATGAACCCAGCTGGGATGGTGTGGGACAGCATGAGATTTCACCATGCCACTCAGAATAGCATGCAATTGAAAACATATAAATTGTTATTTCTGGAATTGTCCATGTAATATTTTTGGACTACTTTATGACCATTCTTCTAGACAACTCTTTGCCTGTATCGGTTATAGATTTCTTAAAGTCTTAGAAATAAAACAAAAAAATATTTAAATTTTTGATGCAGATGACTATGCTTACTACCAAAATATTAAACTGATTCCAACTTCCATTTGCAAGATTTGAGAATGCCCAGTCCCTTGCAGTATTTTAATCATAATTTTAAAATACATATATTGCCATTTTGTTAGAAAAAAATAAAATGGAAATTTGGCTACATCAAGGTGGCAGAAAGATGGATATTCAGGGAAACCAAACAACATAATTTGGGATGAAATTCCACAACAGTACATTTGCTTTGCACTTTTCATTTGGTTGCTTTAAATGTTAAATAGACCATCAATGTTGGCAGCTCCTCTAGACCGATCTGTAATCATAGACCATGTCAACTCTATTACAAGTGTCTTGTGCACAGATAGATATTGTATGTAATAAACAGTCCCCTAATTTTCTACAGATCATCTGGGCAATTTATGAACACTAATTCAGTCTCATGCTTTCCTGTTTTTTAGAACATCTCTGCAGAACAGAGTATACACAAGAGTGGAAGCATGCTAGGAGGGAAGAGAGTTGTAAATTTAAGATAATCTCCAATCTTAACAGCAAACTGAATTTGCAAAACAGAGGGTAGATTTGTTTTTTATTATGTAATGATGATAAGCCTTGATACTTAAGAAACTTGTTATGATTATTGATAGTGACCAATTTAATGTAATAGAATCTGACTTATGATAACCATTAACCTGCTGGTGAGTTACTTTTCCTCCAAGAGTAAAACTCATCTTTGTATTAAATTTCTACTTCTCTTCAATTTTAAGGCCCCCTAAGCCCATGGTCTTCCAAGTGGACCAGTATAATCAATATCAACTGGAAATATTAGAAGCATAATCTCTCAGAAAGCAGACCAGCCAGCTCTGCAAATCAGAATCTGCATTTTTGCCTAGTCCCCAATGGTGAATGTGCATGCGGAATGTTGGAAAGCATGGAACATTAGTTTCTACTGAGAATGGAGTGCAAACATGGTCAAACCACCAGGCTCTAGACTACTGCTACGCAAGCCACATATGCTGAGATGCCTGTGTGGTCCATCTTCAGAAGGTCAAGAACAGGAAAGAATAGGGATCTGTAGAAAACATCTCATAAACAAGTTGATAAGGAAAACCACCAAGCTAAAACTTTTCTGAAAATAAGAACAGCCCTGATTTGGACGGTCCATAAACTAATCATTAAAATTTTTTCTAAATATTTTGCATCAAAACACTAATTTGAAGTTAAATCCTAAAGTTCTTTTCTCCAAGTCAGTGATAGGACAAATGATCACCGGTTATTTTTCCCAGGCTTTCCAAAAATGAAACTATTTCCTTGAGGGGTTTTTTTCCACTCATCTGTTGCTGGGTAACAAACCATCCCAAAGCATAGTGGCTTAAACTACAATTCATTAGTATCTTTCATGATTCTGCGTGTTGACAGGGCTCAGCTGGGAAACTGTTATCTGAGGCCGCCCAGGCAGTTGCGGTCAGGTGGCAAGTGTGGCCACAGTCGTCCTGGTCGGATGTCTAGGTGGCTGACCCTCGTGGTGAGAATTGTTGCGGCTGGGGTTGACAGCTGGGAAGTTTGACTAGAGCACCCATACATGGGTTGCACATGTGGCTTGGTATGCTCAAAGTGTGGCAGCTGCATTTGGAGAGGGAGTGTCCTAAGAAAAAATATTCCAAGAGACCCAGGTAAAAGCCACAAGCTTATGTTTGAAGCTTCATAACTTGTGCGATGTAGCTACGTCCTGCCAAGGTCAAGGGATAGAGGAAATCAGGATCACCTCACAATAGGAGAAACAGTAAACATTTTTAAGCCATCTTTAATCCACCACAAAATTTTTAAGTTAGAATAATTTTGACAAGCTCCATTCTCTGCCTACACAGCATACCCAGATCCACCACACACGTTCAGCACACTGGAAGGGTGCAAGGGAATCAGAACCTTGGTCCTACACAGGCCAATTACAAAAGCATCACTCCCTCATCCCACATTGGATGAAGTAGGCCTTTGTCTATGTATTGCTGTATGAGAACTCGGACGTGTTCTTTGCCTTAAAACATTTCCCCCCATATGATGACAACCCTCGGTTTCACTCCTCCTTATATCCATTCTCCACACTCCTCTGATCAAAAGTCTGTGTCAGTAGAATCTCATCCATTGAGAGAGACTAGAAAACTCACTGGAGACTTTCTTCACTTGTGTGCCTAACAGGCTCTTGGTTTTGCTATGGGACATTTAAAGAGAAGCATTTCCTTTCTGAAAACTGTGACAGAGCCCATTAGTAGCCCTCACAGACCCCAAACTGCTGTGACTAGCAAATTGGTGCAAACAGCTCTTTGGCCAGAGCTATGTTGCTAGACTGTTTAGCAATAAGGGGATGTTTAACACTCTATTTTGTGGACCACCTCACAGATAGAAGATCATGGAACAAAATACTGAGAAGTGACATCAGCAAAGGGTGGAATAGGAGGTCCCCTGTTCATACAGCTTCTCAGCAACAATAATTAGGCAGCTGTCAATGGACTAAAGTGCCTCTGGGAAAGCTGTGAATTCCAGGTAGGAGAATCTGAAGGCCCAGTGTAGCCTAACACCAAGGAGGGCCATTTTGAGAAACGAGGCCCATGCCCACTTGGCTAACTCACCGACTGTGATCCCAGCTACAGGCGGGAAACAGCTCCATCCCACCGTGCACTTGGCCACATTTTCATTTCATTCATTGTATTCTTCAGATCCAGAATTTCTGTGGGTTTTCTTTTTCCCTTTTTTCTGAAACTTCTGCCTCTTTGTTAAACTTCTAATTTTGCTTGTGATTTTCCTGATTTTGTTGAACTGTTGTTCAGTGTTTTCTTGTAGTTCACTGAGCTTCCCTTAAACCAGCTATTTTGAATTCTTACCAGGTGAATTACAGATCTCATGTCTTTAGGGTCCAAGACTAGAAGACTACTGTGTTTCTTTTGTGGTATCATGTTTCCTTGATTTTTCATGTTCTTTAAAATCTTGCTTTACTGTCTTAGTATCTGAAGAGGCAGTCACCTCTCCTAGTCTTCACTGACTGACTTTGAGAGAGAAATAACTTCCATCAACCCTGCTAGGTATCCTGAGGCTTTCTCAGACTTTCTGTGGATGTACCTACTCCATACTTCTTTCACACTCTGTGGCAGAATTCTTCAGTTTGTGTGCTTTCTCTTGATCCTACAACATACCAGGCCAGGTGCTGACAACCACCCTTTTGCTTTCCCAGGGGCTGTGCTAAAGCTCATGTTTGTGGTCTCTCCTGTGGATTTGAGTCAGCTTTCTGCACATGTTCAATAGTCATCTGCCAAAGTTGGGAGCATGCATGGTGGGGGGTTGGGGGAGGTTCAGGGAGTATGTCAGTGAGGCCAGCAGAATGCTAAGAGTTCCTTGGAAGAACTGGAGTATCCATGGACAAGGTGTCTGCAGTGGCTTGCTGGATAGCTTCTTGATGGAGTTCACGACCTGTTCAGTAGGATCCGAGTCCCTGCAAGAGCCCTATGTGCCACTTTCCCAGCCTCTTCCCACACCTCAGTCATGCAGCTCACTACTCAGTACTCGGGATGGGGCCAGGGAGAAATGAGCCTCTTTGGCAGCATCCCGCACAGCTGGGGAAGCCGTGTGCTCACTCACATGCTCTCACTTATCACCGTGGGAAAAATCGGAGGCCAAGACGGTCTCTCGTGGCCCTGAGCAGTGCCACCTTGGAGAAGGTGTGATATAGGGAAAGCCAAACTGTTCCTCTTCCCCTCTCCAACATATACAATTCATATATATTTTTTCTTTTACTCCAGGGGTGTGCTGGAGCTTCTCTACTGGAAACCTGGACTTCCACAAAGGCTCTGTCATCCACAGATGATTGTCTAAGACAATTGTTCTCCATGGGCTCTGGAGTATGGACGAGAATGGCTGGAACTGGTTCACAGTGCCCACAGCCCACCTGGAGGTCTGTATGCCTATTACACAAAGCACTCATGGGTGAGACTTTTTCTAGGTCCCTTAGCATGAGGTAGTATATCCCACAAAGGCATTTTTTGTTCGTGGATGAATGCCAAATTGTTGCTGTTGGTGGGGGGAGGGGGGATATAAGTGAGTGACATCTTCAGCATCTCGCTGATGTCAGTCCCAAGTAAAACCAGATGTTTACAGGTCTACTCCTCTGTGAGTTGGTAACAGCAATACCATTTTTGCAGGGTTGTTATAAAAAGACCATTGCATAGGATTCTAGGGAAGTCTAGGAAAAAGCAGAGACACTCTGCTGGAGTTAAAAGCCTGGAGCTCTAAGTTAGCACTTAGAGAAAGGACATCTAGTAGAACTATACTCCCCACATTATATCATGATGTGAGAATGAAATAGTTTATTGTAATAGCCATTGTAATGTGAGAATTGTTTGTTAGAGCAAGTAGCCTTAACAACTACAGAAAAACTATTTTTCATATTATATAACGTATATTGTCTATATTTTTATCTAGTGAAATAATTAAGTTAAATATGAATGAAATACAATGAATGCATCAACCAAACTACTTTAATTTAGGAGCTCAAATTGACCAGAAAATATTTTCTAAATGGCAGTTTATTTACTTTTCTTTTCATTGCAAGGAATTGCACATATATTATCACATACTTATAAGGCACATTACTCTACCCACGTTAAAACATCACCATCTCACCTGTTTACATTTAACTTTAAATGATACATAAAATACCTGAGGCTAAAGAGGTCAAGAATTTTCAGGCTTTCTAACCATGTCCCTCCCTCTGTTTGGATATGAAAAGCTATGATGAAATATGTAAGTAAAAGTTATTCCTCCTCCAAGTCCTCCCTCTCCTCGCCCCAGATTATTTCAAGTACTTCTTTACTAAATCCAGCCAATAGGTAATTTATTAAGCCATCAATTTTAAAAGGGCTATTAATGTTTTTATAATTCATATTTAACACTGATGGAATGAGCTATTAATTATATTGGTAAGTTCCTAATATTCTCACCATTAATATATAAAAGACACGCACAGTAAATAAACATACTCATACCTATTTATTATTATTATACCTTGCGCAGAAGTTGTTTTAAGAATCTGTTTTAGTTATGGTTTACAAAATGAAACCACGGAAGTGTTCATGTTGTAATCACAGATGAAAATAGTATATGGAAGGCCAGCATAATTAGAATTAATGCTATTTTGAAAAACATATTTTGTGGTTAAATAATCTCAATATTGGGTCCACTTTAATATGGAAGTTCAAAAGGAAAACCATACATTTCCCACTCATTTTTGTTTGGAAAATTCTGTGTTCGCAGATGGTACAGATATTTTGGCATTCTAAACTAAAGCATCTCTATTTATGATTTTGTCTTGGAAGTCTCTTTCGTGGTTAGACCACATTTTGTATACTTCCGATGATGGACATATGATCTCAGCTTAGCCAAGGCGAGGGGCAAGCCACATAAACCATCATCAAGGTTGCAAGTTGCTGCCACCAAGAAGTTGGAAAAGACAGTTTTATAGGCCGTGAAGAAAACTGGGACCCAGATTAACCAATCAAGCATTCAGTGAACAGAAAAATAAGTATGTGGCACTCATGCAGAGCCAATATGTGGCTCAAAGAAACTTATTGTAGCGGAATAGAAATTTCATGTTTAAACTATTTTTTATCAAGAGGGGAATAAGAAGGTTAGGGAAGAATCAGCCTGTCTTTGGGGGAAAAACATTTGAAACTATAAATTTACAATTTCATTAAGTGGCCATGATTTGCATAACATTGCCAAAATCTTTACTCTTCCCCTTCCTTTAAAGATATTCCCCCTTGCACCAAGGACAAACACCTTGTTAAAACAGCATAAAAGATGATAAATGTTTATTTTTTATTTTCAAGTATTTGAGTTGCAAATTTATACATGGATTTGGTGGAAATGCTTAAACCAAAAATTGAAATTATTCATCAAAAAAATCTTCACATCTTATTATGCAGATGTAAACATTCTTAGAAAATTTACACTGATAAGGAAAACAGGATTGAGAAACTCACTAATTCTGACATAATTTGCACATCAATCTTAGTGAACACAAATCCTTCTGGGAAGAACCTAATATAAAATCACTCGTTAGAATACAGAGATTTCATCTGGCCACGTTAGAGTAACCACAACCGAAATTGTCCTCCTTGCCGAAACAACTAGAACACTGAAAGACAACACATATGAAAGACTGTTTGGGGACACTGAATAACTGTGCAAGACTGTGGTGTTAGAAGGTAAAACAAAGGAGTCCTTCAATCCTCATATCTTGTTTTGGGTGGATTTTGTTGTTGTTGTTGTTTGTTGTTGTTGTTTTGTTTGTTTTGTTCTGAAGGCCTGCCACAGCAAGGGAGAGCTGCAGGAGAGCTGGCAGGTTCTACTGAGAAGAGAAGGTAGAGATCAGATTTCAGATATGAAGGCAGCTTGATTTTGTGGGGGCAGAACACTACAGACGAGGGAGCTGCTCTGAGAGAGAGTTCCAGAAATCAATACATAGGGTCTTTTTTAGCCTGTTTCTAAATACTAAGACCCAAGTGAATAGGGTGAAATGTCCTGATGCTGGGTGAAGAATTCTCAGAAAGATTAAACTTGAACTGTTCCAACAGTGCAGACAAGGCTGGTGGATACTTAAATTCTATCCAGAAGAAATGCAGTGACTTCAACGAAGACAGAGGAAGCATCCAGTACAGAGCCTAGAAGAGTTAACCTTAGCAGTAAGGGTAAAGCAGTGCCACAATCAATGATAGTATAGACATGCTTTAACAAACTTTAAAACAAGTATGGAGAGAAGTGAATTGACTTACAAGTTACTTAACGTCCTGACAAAACAAAGTCCAACAACTTCAAGGTGAAAACAAAAACCAGACTCAAAATAATTACATTCACAAAGTCTATGATTAAATCAAAATGATGTGACAAATAAAAAAGAAACTATAACACATAACCAGAAGAAAAATCTGTTAATAGAAATAGCAGAAATAAAAATGACAGTATTAAGAGATAAAGGTTTTTTAAAAGCTATTATAAATAAGCTCAAAGATCTAAAGGTTGAAAGAAACATGATATGAAAAACAAACCAAATGAAACTTCTAAAAATGGTCATTTTTTTTAAATCACAAGGTGAAGTTAACAGAAATTAGACACTGCAAAAGGAAGTGAACTTTAAGACATAGTCATAGAGTCACCGAACAGCGAATAGGGCCCCACTGCCTGCCACCACACTCTAGGCAGAACTCCAGAGGCAAAACTGTGATAAAGGAGAGGAGTCTTCATTCAAATGCTACACACTTTTGGAATAACAGCTTTCCACATGTATCAGTCACTTAAGCCTATCAATTAAGGCTAAACTCTTTAACTCTTTAGTTACAGCTTCAATCACTTAAACCGGGGGTCCCCGACCCCTGTTAGGGACCAGGTGCAAGTGAAGCTCATCTGAGCTCTGCCCCCTCTCTCCATCCTGTCCCAGTGCTGGCACCCTTGTCCACAGCAGGACGTGAGCAGCAGGCAAGAGGCTGAGTTCTGTCTGCCTCCTGTCCCCACCCAAACTCACTTGAGTTCTGCCTCTCCTGCCATCCCCCGCCCTCACCTCGTGTCCATGGAAAAATTGTCTTCCACAAAACCAGTCCCTGGTGCCAAAAAGGCCGAGGATTGCTGATTTAAACCTATCAATTAAGACTAAACTCTTTAACACCTGAGTTCTATCATTTCCCCCCTTAGTTTTTAGTTATCTAATTTCTAGATGGTTAGTTTACAAACTAAAACAACATAAGATACAAAAGCTACACAGTTTTGGAAGAACAGCAGGCTTCTGCCTCATAGCCTATCCCCTGTAGGATAGCCAAAGCAGAATAACCCTGCCACCTTCTGCCAGGCCAGCCTGATCCTAGGTTGTGCCTGAAGTTCCTTCCCACCCAAAATTCCATCTATTAGGAAACACAGGCAGCTACAGCAGGACCACCCAGGCATCCCCAAGGAAGAAAAACCTGACAGCCAGTGTCTATCCTCTTTTATTTTAAATTTTCTGGCCCATAATTCCCTGTGCTCTGGAAGCATTCAGCTTCTCAGCCAATCCCATCCTACTTACCATTGCTTCAGGCAACCTCCTCCTATGGCCCCTCCCTATTCCTTCC
This sequence comes from Tonatia bakeri, assembly GCA_004024845.1. Classification (NCBI taxonomy): domain Eukaryota; kingdom Metazoa; phylum Chordata; class Mammalia; order Chiroptera; family Phyllostomidae; genus Tonatia; species Tonatia bakeri. Next base: position 23,640 of record PVIA01010086.1, read on the forward strand.
CAGTGGTCTGATTGGGCCTCTCTATATCAGTAGAAGCCATCTAACATAAAGTAAAACAGAGCAAAAACCAAACAAAATGAAGAGAGCCTCAGTGACTTATGATGCAATTTTAAGAACTCTAATATACATATATTTGGAGTTGTATTTGTTTCCTATTGTTCCTGTAAAAAATTAAACTTAGTGGCTTAAAATTATCTTAAGTGGTTTTAGCGGTCAGAAGTCAGAAATTGGTTGTGTGGACTACAAAAAGGCAAGGCAAATGCAGAGCTGCATTCCTTTTTGCAGACTCTGGAGAAGAAGCCATTTCCTTGTCTTTTCCAGCCTCTGTGGACCACCCGCATCCCCTGGCTCTGAGTCCAGTCATCTTTCTTCAAGTATATCACTCCACCTTCTGCTCCCAGCATCACATCACCTTTCCACTCTGACCCTTCTTTCTCCCTCTTACATGAATCTTTTTATTTTACTAGACCTATCCAGATAATTCAGAGCCATTTCCCATCTTAAAATATTTCACCTAATCACATCTGCAAAGGTGAGGTTAAAGGTTACCTTCCAGTGACACACACCAGGTTCTAGGTATTAAGGCATGGGCTTCTTAGCTAGGGGGTCGGGGGTGGGGGCGGGAGGGAGGTGGGGTGGTATTATTCAGCCTACCATAGAGCTCAGGATTGTTTAAGAAAGTGGACAGGCAGGAAAAAAATTAGCTGACAATTTACTAAATTTGCTAAAAAGGATAAACTCATAAATCCAAGAAGAACAATGAACCAAACAGAATAACCTATACCAAGAAACATGATCATCAAATTTCTAAAAACCAGTGACAAGGAGGAAATCTCAAAAGCAGGCAGAGGTTAAGAAGAGTGGGTAAGGAGGGAAGGCACAGTACTTATAGGGACACAAAGATTAGAATTTCTCATCTTTTTGTCAGGAATAATGCAAACTAGAACACAAAGGAATAAACATTGAAAGAAAAAAATGTTTCTACTATGTAAAAATATCTTTACCCCTTGCAAGTGCCTTTTAAAAATAAAAATAAAGTTGTTTTCAACATATTAATGCTGAGAAGCTTGTGTTTGTCTTGTATTTGTTTGCTGTTTTTACAGCAAAACTGCATGACAAGATTAATTAAAGGATATTCTTCAGGCCAAAGGAAAATTGAATCAGTTAGTACCTCAAATCCAGTCAAAGAAATAAACTAAGCAAACAGGACGAGTAAACATTTTTTCCTTTGTGTTTTAATGTCAATGAGAAAGCGTTGATAGCTTAAAGCAGCGGTCAGCAAACAATGGCCCTCAAGCTGAATATGAACCTCTGCCTCTTTTTGTAAACAAAGTTTTATTGAGGCACAGCCACATTCGTTTATGTATTGTCTATGACTGCTTTCGTACCACAATGGCAGAATTCAGTAGCTTTGAAATTCTGATGAGGATATTATGGCCATCACTGCTTAAAATATTTACTACCTAGTCCTTCAGGAAAAAAAAAAAAGTGACCCCTAGTTTAAAAAAAATAACAACATCCATTGTGGAGTTTAAAATATCTGTAGAATTAAAATGTATGTCAGGTTATACAAAGAATAAGAGAGAAGAAATGGAAGTCTTTATAAGGTTCTTACATTACACTTGAAGTCATACAATATAATGTTATTTGAAGGTAGACTTACATGAGGTTGCATATTGTATATCCTAGAAAACTATCACTCGAAAACAGAACAAAGAGGTATAGCAAATAAGCCAGTAGTGGAGATAAAATGGAATATGAAACTTACTCGTTAAGCTAAAATTACACGGAACTTAAAGTTCACGTACCCAATTACAGAGCTTCAAATGCATGAAGAAAAAATTAACAGAACTAAAAAGAAAATAACACTAAATCACGAATATTAGTAATTGCCAAAGGAAAAGCATACAACAAATCATAAGAATATGCACATATGAACATTTGCAACAAGGGTAACTAAATTGATATTTAAAGAACACTCTACCCAACAAGAATACACAATTTGTTTAAGTGTAAATAGGACATTAATGAAGATAAACCATATATTCGATCAGGGACAAGTTCCAATAAATTCAAAAGAATTTAAATCATGCAGGATCTATACCTATGCTATGCTTATGCTACGCCACAACAGGACACTTAAAACAAATTTATTAAAGTATGCAACAATTAAAGTAAGTTCTAGATAATAAATACTGCATTGGGTTTGGAGGGGTTAGGGAGAGAAAACACTGAATATTAGTCCTTAAAATTAACCTTAACTAATAATCTCATTCATTTAATTAGTAAGTGCTTACAATATTGAGTAGAAATATTTAATCCATTTTTAAAAGCCTAGAATTATGTAAGTTATTTAAGTTTTCCCCTTATTTTGAACAACTGGTAGAAATGTGTCCTTGGTAAATTGCCTCCTGATACAGCAAAAATCACTCGAGTCACCAGCCAGCAGCTTGCATTTTTGCCAGATGTAATACAGTCTAAATGTACTTATTATAAACACAGACAGAACTACCAGCACCAATTGCAGTTCAATTATTTTATAACGTACAGACATTGTTGCAAATGCAGTTGGATCTTGAGAACCATATTATTCTGTCAGGAACTATGCTATGTGGAGAATGCAAGTCCATCAGCAAATTACTCACATGTGTTCTTTTTCTCTCCCTCTGTGTGTCTCTCTCTGTACTGTCTGTGGGCATCTTGGCCCGAAGAAGACACACACACACACACACACATGTATGTGCATGTGCATACAGTTTATAATCTATACATGTGTGTATGTGTGTACATATGTAATTTGATAAAAGTAAAAATATTTAGAGAAAATAAAGATGTTTAGAGGAAATAAAAAATTTATTCCAAATGATTAAGTCTTAGGGAGTCTAAAGGAGTTTTATTTAGGGAATTGCAAAGTTTAAGGAAAGAAAAGAAAATCAAACCCAGTTCTTTTATAAAACAATATAAACAGATGTTTTTATCAGAATAAAAACATTCATGTGAATTATTTAGAGTAATAATGCTGGTCCAAAAGTCTAAGTAGACACAAAGTATTAGAGAAAGAAAGTAGAACCAGGCTCAAACCTGAGCACACCACGATGGCATCGATTAAAAAACCTAAAGGTTAGCATTGACACTAATGAATGTCACTATGTCTACCTCCCGCAACAAGGAGTGGTCACACCCAAACCTAACAGAGAGAAGTGTACCAGCCTTAATAATGAACTTGACTTCTACAACATGTTAACTTGGATTCAAGCAAAATCATACTCGAGGAAATTTTTACATGCCCTCTTTTATGTTTTCTTATATAGAGAAATCACATATAAGAGAGTTTGTCCACCTTCCTCTTCAAGTCTGGCATACCTTCACCAATATGCAGTCTCAATTGCTCAACTTTTACGGGAATGACGGTCTCTTAAACAAGACAGTCGAGAGATGAAGATTGTAAGCTGCCTGGGTTCAAATCTCAGCTCTCCCCTCTCAGCTGTGTGACTTTAAGCAAGTTGTTTTATCTCTCTGTGCCTCAGTTTAAATGAGGATGCCACAGAGATAGTGTAAGGATTAAAGTGCATGATGTTTGTAAAGTTCTCAAAACAGCAGCTGGCATGTATTAAGTCCTACACAATATTTCTTTAAAAAAATTTTTTTTAAACTCATTCATGTAAATTCTCATTTTCAAAGTTTACAGAACGATCTTTTTTGTCCTCTTTTCTCCCTTGAAAAAAAAGTCTATTTTAAGATGAGCCTTAAAATAGGAAAACTCCAATAATGATAATGAAAGTTTATTCATATAGAAACCATAGCAAAATAATTTCTAAAGACTATAGAGAAAAACCAACATAGATTTTCTTCATCAAAGAAAAATGTGAAGGGTTTCTCCACCACCGTAATCAAGAAGGTGGTTACTGCAGTTTTCACTGAAAGACTTAATTGGTTTGGGCTCTAAGATTACATAACTATCAATTGACAGCATTTCCCATCCTAGTTTACAGACATGAATAAAAGTCATCTACCTACACACATACTTAAAATATCACCCTATTATATGATGTTTTAAAGCGAGAATTCTGTTTCTTGGGTAAGTTTTATGTAACTTTTTACACTTTAATGAAAGTATATGTCCATATAACAAATATTTTGTTTTCTTTTTTATTTTATTTTTATTATTTTTTCTTTTTTTATTATTTTATTGTTGTTCAGTTACAGTTGTCTGTATTTTCTCCCCACCCTCTCCAAACCCACCTCCTTCCCTTGCTTCCACCTTCCCCTTTGGTTTTGTTCTTGTATCTTTTATAGTAGTTCCTGAAAACCCTTCTCCCCTCTGTTCCCTCCCCCCTCCCCTCTGGCTATTGTTAGATTGTTCTTACTTTCAATGACTCTGGTTACATTTCATTTGCTTTATTCTTTAAGAAATAAACTTGGGAATGGGAAGCAATGGGAAGCCAGATGTTTCAGGCAAGTTGGAGGATAAAAAATTCTTAAAAATCCAAATGAATAGAAGAAAAAAAAATTTAAGCTAAATGTCCCTTTGGGAGAAAGCCATTATGGTGGTCATTTCAAGACATGTCACTGGATGGCCATATAACAAATACAGGAGGACTTTGTAATGCTCATTTTAGGAATACCCACGCTACGGGAATTTTGGGAATGCTTCCTCCAAAATGCCGACTCTTAAAAGTTGAATTGTTAGGAAATCACATATCGTAGAGGTCAGTTATATTGAGTTGATGTGAAATAATTAAAATGCTTACATGAGAACATCCTTCCCCACCATCCATTTCTCATCCACAGACATAAAACATTTTGGATTTGGAAGCACACTGTGGAATGTGCTCACCAAGTCTCTTTTTCCTTTGAATACTGATATCCTTCCATCTTCTTCCCAGTTGGGTCATTTGGAGACATCATTTTCCTATGTTGTACAGTGGAACCTCAGTTCTCAAACTTAATTCATTCAGGATGGCTGTTTGAAAAGTGATTGGTTCAAAAACCAAATAATTTTTTCCCATTATAAATAATGTAGTTGAATTAATCCCTTCCAGATCCCCAAACGATTTTCTGTTTTAACCTTTCGTATATACAGTACATGCCCAATGAACTGTTTAATCTATAAATAAACATTTTTTTAAAAAGGACATGAAATGTAAATGAAACTAACAAAAAGGAAATGTGCAGTAAAAAATGAAAATGTATATACACACTAGAAGATGCCTTTAAAGTTGACAGCTGTTGATAACTGAATATGGAAAGGAGGGGTGGAGGGATGTTACTGTTTGGAAGCGGAAGCCCCTTCTGTTAAAACGTGAGGTAGCCCACCTTCTGACGTTCTTTCTCTCTTCTGTCTCTTTCCTCCACTAGAACTCGCTTCAGGCTCACGGGCTCTCTCTCTCACTAAAAACCTTTCTAATGGCGTTTGGTTTTGCCTGCATTTTAACACTTGCCTGAAGTGAAACACTGCATGATCATTGAGTGAGTATTATATGGTTTGCTGCTTCTTTGACAGGGTGGTATTTCTCAATAAAACTTTGTGTTCCTTCCCATTTACCAAGCATTTCCTTAATTAGTCAAGTAGGAATATCCTCTTTCATCCCCTCCTCCGAGAGAGCTTTTCAGCTGCCATCTGTTGCCGTACCCTCTGAAGGTCTTGGAGTTCCTTGGTGGTTAGTTCAGTGTGGCAGTCCTCCATCTACTCCTCATCATCATCCACCTCCAAGCCCATGGACTTGCCCAGAGAAACAGCATCCTCCACAACAGACACAGGCTCATCCTCCAAACCCTCAGAGTCTCTTTCAGCACCAGGCTCAAGCCACAGCGGTGGCATGGTCCTAGAAGACACTTACCCCCATGTTTTGTGTATGAGCCTCAAGCAAGTGAGGATATTAAAATGTTCCTTCCAGAACTCTTTGAGGGTTAAATCAGTGTCAGATGTTACCGCAAGATACCTTTGAAATAGTGCCTTTGTGTACAGTTTCTTAAAATTAGAAATGACCTTCTGGTCCACGGGCTGGCTGAGAAGAGTTGTGTCAGACGATGAAGCTGTACTCCAAGCCTGGAGGGAGAGGAGGAGCACTGTCCATTACAACAAGTGCCCTGAGTGGCAGCTGTTTTCCCCAGAGGTGTTTCTTCACACTTGGGGCAAACATTTCATGAATCCATTCAATAAAATATTGCCTGGTTACCCGAGCTTTGCTATTAGCCATCCACATCACATTCAACTTGTTTTTCATGCGATTATTTTTCTTGAAAACTAACAGATTTTCAAAATAGTAGAGGAGTAGAGGTTACAATTTAAAGTCTCCACTCACATTCCCACACCGACAACGTCAGCCTAACCTTCACTGGCTTGTGTCCTGGCATTGATTTCTCCTCCTGTGTGACATGGGTCCTCTTTGGCATTTTCTTCCAGAAGAGTCCTGTCTCGTCACAACTGAACACTTGTAGGGGAACAGATCCCTTGGCCTCTACGTATTCTTGAAATTGTGTCATGAAATTATCAGCTATTACTGTGTTAAAACTGGCAGCCTTATGGCACTATGCATGCCACTTCTTTTCTTAAATTTATCAAACCCGCCCCTACTGGCCTTAAACGAATCACTTTTGGCACTCATGCCAGGGGTGTCTTTCAGGAGGTCAGCATGCAGCGTCTTTGATTTTTCACATATCACTGCCTATGAAATGCTATCACTGGCAAACTGCTTTTCATTCATCCAAATCAACAACAATATTTCTACCTCTTCAGTTGCCTGTGATCATTGTTTTAGGAGCACTGTGATACCCTAGCAACATCAGCACTCTTGATAGCCTCTTTATGTTTTAAAATTGTGCTGATCATCACTTTCACCATGCCATACTCGGCAGCCAGATCAGACACGCGGACACCTCTATCATACTTTGCAATGATTTCTTTTGAAAGTTCTATCGTCATTCTCACAATGTTCCTTTTCACTTTGCTGCTATCACTAACCTTCTTAGGACCTACAGTGACTTACTGTAAGCATTTAATAATAATAAGCAGCAACAAAAGAAAAAAAACAAAGATTTTCACAGCAAAATTTCCTACGATGTTAAGAACATGAGCTACAGGGGTAAACTGACTCATACACGTGATCTTCTCTGTTTGTCGCCTGAGAGATGCATTACTGATCACAGAGATATCAGCACGAAACAGTTGTCAGATTGAGAACAAAGTTTGGTTCAACAACCAAGACTTTTCTGTTTGTGAACAACTTGGTCAAGAACTGAATTGTTCCAGATGGGAGACGTTCGAGAACAGAGGTTTGACAGTACTGTATTGTGCTTTTATTTCTAAGAGGTAAGATATGTGTGAAATCTAAAAAAAGCTGCACTTGGAAGAAACAGAGGGCACACGGGTGTCTGCCAGGGGCTGGGTGGTGGTGGGGGATGGGGAGATGCTATCGAAGTGTGCAAACTTGCAATTATAAGATAAATTCTGGGTATCTGATGCACCATGGTGACTTCGATAAACAAAGTGACAGTGCAGTCTTGAAAGTTGTTAGGAGAGCAGATCTAGAGGTTCTCACCACATACGCAAAAGGTAGACCATGCAAATAACTAACCTCATGTGGAAACTATTTCACAAGATACCTGTACAGCAAATCAACATGTTATACACCTTAAATTTACACAATGTATATGTTAATGACATCTGAATAAAGCTGGAACAATAAATAAAAGAGGTACAATACTTTCCAGTATAACTATAAGGAAGAATAATTAATTAAATTTTACATAATTTAAAAAGTGATAAAGTATATTAGTATCAGACATCCTGTTTTACTCTTAGGACAACAAAACAAGGGTGTTCACTGTGACATTCTATGTGACAATAAACAATTGAAAATAAGTGCCCATTAAAAGAGGAATAAAAATACTCTATGAAAAAATCAAATAGTTATATAATATTATACAACACTTAAATAAGTGAAATATATGTATTTATTTGTACATATACATATATAACATATATGCACCAAGTTGAAGAGATCTCAAAAACATAATAATCATTGAAAAATGTAGTCACAAAATGATACAGGATGATGGCATGTATATATACAATTTAAAAGGAAAAGTAATATTATTATTTATAAATAAACAAATCTACCAATACTTAGAAAAATGACAAAAGCACAGACTGGAAAGATGCACACCAAATTCATTACAATAGTTGCCTCCGAGAAAGAAACTGAGGAGAGAAAAGCAAAATCCTTATCTCTACTGCCCTAATTCTTTTATTTAAACAATATGAAAGTGACAAAATATTAACATTTGTTAAATCTGGGTAGGGTGCATGCGTATTTGTTTCACTATATTCTGTGACTCTTGCATTTTCTAAACTTTTAGAATTGAACCCAAAAGAAATCATCCATTTAATGAGGCTTTTAAAGCTTTACTGAAGTATAACTTGACAAATAAAAATTGTATATGTTTAAGGTACACAACTAGATGTTTTGATATATATATAAAATATTTGATATATATAGTGTATAATATTTGATATATATATAATCACAATTGAGATAAGGTATCTATCACTTTACACAGTTTCTTTTTGTTTTACTGCATAAATGTAAGTTCAGATTGCCACTGGTGACCGTGACTTTAATCGGAAGAGCACATACATGGTCGGTTGATGGAGCTCAAGTCATGGAAGCAGCAACCCACACCTGTGGGGAGAATGTTCTCATCGATTCTGTTATTTCACCAAAAGTCACCAGACACTAGAGTGAGGGCTGTTAAATGGACACTGTGGAGGTTTGGCTTCAAAATACTTTTCTTACTGCCGAAAATGTGTGTCGGCACTTCTATATTCAAACATATTTATTTACGCATATTAATACCAGGCCTAAAATTATATCAACCCTTCGCTTTGATGAAAATACTGTGTCTTGGATTTGGGTAGGTCCTTGTTATCACCCCATCTGGCTTGAACTCTTGGGCATATACGGTAGTATTTAGTATTTGGCCTCCATTCAGAACTGACATTCCAGCCCTCATTCCATTGATCATAGCAAGTCATGTGATCCCAAGACAACAGAATGGGAAGTACCCACCACACACAGGGTGGTAAGTAAGGAAAAACTCTAAGCAAATTCTACAATGATCACAGCAGTATTCATTACATTGAAATTTATCTGTGTCCATTTGGGTACCAAGAAGCATAGGGTACAAGGGTAGGAGGAGAAATTTCACAATGTGATCTCATTTTCTGCATTGTAAAACAGAGATGGTAACTATCCATCTGACTGGGCAATGCCCTTATTCTTTGACTGAAAACTATGGTTCAGGGACATTTGGTAACATTCTTAGGGTTCTTTGGCTAGTAAACACATAGTGATAAATTTGAAGACAAATTGGTTATCACTTAAAAAAAACTATGTTATTGATATGTAATAAGCAGATAATAGCAAGATGCAGCTTTTATAAGGCTGCATGGAACTCAGCATCCAGTATTATCAGGTCTCAGTCCTTCACTGCATTTGAAAAAATGATTTTGTAATGCTTTAAAAAAAAGGGGGACAAAGAAAAGTGTGCGTGACAGCAAGGGGGAGAAGTAGCCTGAGAAGGAGCACAAAAAGCAGGCATTTTAAAAATGATGACACAGAATATTCACGCTGCCATGATCTGTGGGGTGAGTCTACCCTCCCGTTTTATACACACGGACTCCATGCCTACAAAGGAGTGATTCTGGCTCTATTACACAGCAGCTCCTAAAGAAGCATGGCTACAGCCCGCAACAGAAGACTCAATCATACAGAATAAAAAAGAAGACATTTGCTCTTGAATTTGTGCAACTGGAATGAGTCTTTCAGGCTACCTTCATGTGTTAGCTAATATGCTGAGGCTGGAAGGAATATAGTTTTGCATGGATGTCACATCTGTCTGACCAATGTTCTGTGATGGAGATATAGATATATTGATAATTTTTTAAAGGAGTTCTAAGATTTTTTTTAAATATAAAGATACAAATGAAACTAGTTCTATAGCTCAAGAACAACAGTTATGGGCCTTCTGCTTTGCATTAGCTTCTAATATATTTCCCATTTTCTGGCCCTCAAAAACATCAGAGGTTAAACTGGAAACATCCTTTAGAGAACTGTGCCTCAAATAATCTACTTTTTTTATTGTTGTTCAGTTATAGTTGTCCCATTCCCGACCCCCATTGCTCTCCCCTGCCCCTAAAATCATACCCAAGTTCTAGCTAATACTGAGAGATGGTAGACTTTTTAGACTTTTGGAAGGATTACAAAGGCTCTCATGATGCTACAAAGCAATCCTCGAGCCTTCCTCATCAAGCAACATGACTTCTATGGGCTTGTTTGTGTTTAATCAATTAAATAGTATTTATTGTATATTTCCTGTGTTCAGTTGAGCATATAAAAATAAGAACTGCACCCTGTATCAACCACACCCAGTTAAGAGAACAGGTAGTTTGACAGAAGAATTTTAATATTGGGAACTAGTCCAAAGGAAGAACTGAAAGCTAAATCATGGAAACCCAGCGATTAACAATAGCAGACAGCTGTTATCACCACTAGGGTCAGAAGGTCAAAGGGAGGAGGTTGCCCCAGAGACTAGGCTGGCACCTCAGGTTAGAAGGAATGCAGCTTTGTATGGATATCACATCTGTTTTCAGCCAATTTTATGTGATAGAGATAGAGATATGTCAATAAATTTTCTTTTTATAAGTCCTAAAATTTTTTAAAATGTAAAAATACCTATGAAACAAGTTCTAAAACCATTTCAAGGGATTCCTGGCAAAAGCTGAGACCCTAAAAGAAACATAAGCACGTAAGATACTGCCCGATATACAGATAAAGGGAGAGAGAGAAATATCTTGGGAACCTATTCTTGCCCTCCAATCTGCCACTAATGTTTCCTATTGGCTGAAACTACCTTCAAGCCAATGAATAGAAAATGTGGCTTTAAAGAGTTCCACTTTATTGCTGTTTAACAAACTATACAAATACATAGTGCTGAAAAACACGACCACTAGATTATGTTCATAGGCAGGTGTGACAGCTACAGCTGGTCTCAGCTCTATGAGGTACGGACAGCTCAGTTAGGACAACTCAAAAGGCTGGTGATAGAACATACATTTCCAATATAGCATCTTCATACTATAGCTGGGTAGCTGAAGAAGAAACTCAGCACAGACTGTCCACTTGAGTGTCTGTATGTGGCTTCCACAGCATTGTGATTTCAGGGTAGCCAAACTCCTTGCACGGTACCTCAGGGATCCAAGAGTGAATCTGGCCAGCAAACAAGGCTGAGTCTTTCATGAGCCACCACTGGAAGTGAGTTGTGCTTTTACAGCCCTATGTTTTTGGTAATGCAGCACCAGTTCTGCTGGAAGCACTCACAGCGCACCCAGATTCAGTAGAAGGGGGCATGTAGCCCATTCTGAATGAGAAGAATGTAAAAGAATGGCTAGCCATGTATTAAACCCTCTTAGGCACAGAGAAAATCAAAATAAATAAAGTTGAACAAAATTCAAGTAAAAATTCAAGGATTAAGAAACAATACAGAAAACAGACAAATAATGCATATCACCACACACTGAGTAACTGTCAAATGAGTAGCACAGGCAACAAAGGTTTCACAAGGTCTAGAGGGATAAATCATTGAGGAAAGGTAAGGATGGCTTCCAAAAAGAACATTTAGTAGTTTTTCAAAGCCAAAGTAGGGAATTATAGGGGAATCCTTTATTTCCTTCATACTTTAATGGAGCATGGCGTACATATTAGGTACAAACCCAGGTGAATTCTGAACTCTTGGAGGCCAGTTCTTCTGTTTACCTAACCTCTATGCAATTTCATCTTCAGGAGCAGCAGTCTGCACCGATAGCCTGACTTCCTTCCTTAATATGAAGTTACCTCCTCTTTCTCCAGGTGTGCAGGAGAAGACCTCAGTGTCACCTGTCATTCAAATATAAATGTCTCTTGCTTCTTCTTGGTTAATCCCCTACACTCTTAATATTTTTTCTCATTCTTTCCTTCTCTCCCTCAATCCACTGACACATTGCCTTCTAGACCTTTCAGTTTGGGCTTACACTGTGTCCTTAGCCTCAAATTCCAGTGGAACCTCTCAGCATAAAGCCACTATGACATTTTTTTGTAGGATGTGGTGAGTCCAGCAGTCTTCAGTTACCACTTCTAGACCTCCAGACCTCTCTGTGGTGAGGGGAGGAGGAGCTTGGCCACTCTCTGCCTGGGACAGATGACTAAAGCAAAGCACATGACCCAAATTAGCAAAGGAAAGAGCAGAAACACATGGAAAGAATTTCCTTCAAACAAATAAAAGTTTTTTTGGACTTTTCTTTTATGATTCAACTCTTCTGTTGTTCAGCTAGAAATTAAAGTCATGGAAAAGAGAGAGATGGTTAACGAATAGGTGACAAAAACTTAAAGTGATCACCTTTGGGTGCAGATACAAAATCAATGTGTACTCAAGAGGTATTCATGTAGGTTTATCATGTAACTATATGCAATTAAACCATCCTTGTGTTCCCTGTTCCTTTGGGTTTCTATTTTGGTTAACACAAAAGGACTCATGACCGCAAGGCTTTTATTTTATGTGCAAACAGAAGGCTCTGGTGAGTGCCCATTTGTCCTGTGTTTAACAACTGCAAAGAAATGTAGCAATAAGCTTTGCTAGGAAATAGTCTCCACTCAATTATGCACAGAGGAAGAACTTTCCGGTATTAAAGCCTACAGTGACCACCACCATAAATTAGGAAAGGGTGAAGGCTCACACTAAGAGACCCCTTAGGATTGAGGACTACATGACAGGTGTCAGTTGTTGGGAATAACTACAAACTAAATTCTTGAGAAAAGAGAAACGATTTCCAAAATTATCATGTATTTTGAAAAAACTGAACAAAGTTCCGTCTACATTCAGCTCTTCAGAAACACGCCCTCCCACACAGAGATTCCCGTGTGTACATTCTAACCCTTTACAGCTGAAGTCCTCTGTTTCGCATCCAGAAGTATTTCAACTTGATTCCCGTGTCTTAAAATGCTGTGTCCGGGCCAGGGGTGGTAGTTCCTTGTGGCCTTGCCTTTGAATGTGCTCTTTCCGCTTTTATGTTTTCATCACACTTCCTCCTCATACTTAAATAAACCGCACTTATTTAAATGTCCATTCCCTTTGAATAAGAGTTTCCTTGAATAAGAACCATCTGTTTCATTTAACATGAAAATGCATTATGTTTCGTGCCTCTACTTCAGAATATCAGAAAGCCCATGTGTTACACCTTGGCATGAATCACCGATTCCTCTGCGCAGTGGTAAAGCAAGGACAGCAAACACAGCTGAAGAAATCGAGTGTGCAACACCTCCCAATTAAATTGAGCAACAGAGAAGAGATACAGCCAAACTCCAACAGAGAACCATAAATGTCATGAAGAAAATTATATCCAGAGGGGTTTTCATGATACATAAATTCAGGAGAGTTTATTACAGCTGAAGACGTTTACTCCCTTTGACATTGCTACACCGGTCCCCAGGGACACAGAGACTCATACATTCTGAGTGCCATGGAAGTGCATGATGCTCTCCTACCATGAACATACTCAGTTTTCCTCAAAGATCTGACTGTGTAGAGCATGGTTTACAGACCACGAGCATCGGCATCATCTGTGGAAATGCCTCGCCCCAGACTTGATTACAGCAAGGATTCCAGGAGATCCCGTGACCAGTATGCACGTTAGAATTGGAGAAGCTCTGGTCTGAGAGACACCCTCCACATCTGCTGTCCAGAGCGGGTGTAAAAAATCCCCCACCTGCTGATTGAACAAAGGGTTTGCTCACCTGCAGACTGGAACCGACAGCATTGCATAAACCAAATGCCCTGTTAATAGTCACTTTGGAAATTCCCAAACTATGAGTTGGATTAGTCCAGAAGCTGTGGTTACCAGGCGAGGCAAGGACCCAACTGCCTCAGAAAGAGTCCAAAAACACAGTCTGTGTCACAGTTTCAAAGCAAAGTTGGGCAATATTTAATCCCCTCACCATAAGGGTATGTCTAATATAGCTTGCCCTGAGGCCAGTGACTTAAAGAAAAGAATCTGGATTTTCCCTGTCATATCAGCATTTTAATATTGAAAATAAAAATGTGTATTAAAACTGGTTGCAAATGAGAGCAGCTCAGATCATGGGCCTGCCTCCCACACTAATGATAACTCAAGATCATTCCAAGGGTTTAGTACTAGGCTTTCCAGACTGCTCACTCGATGGCATCACCACATACCTTGAAAATCCTTTGAAAAACTACCACAACCTAGGTAAAATAAACAGAGCTGAAAGTTATCCCACTTCAATGGACTTGGGGATTTTTGAAACCTGACTTCAGGTACATAAGATACCACTGTTTTTCCCTGTGCCTTGCGATCAGGAAAATCAGAATTCTTCTCTAGAGACGTTCCCCATTTTATCTATAATAGTTTTATATGAAGAAGGTAAGGCCTGTGGCAAGGCCTGACATAGTGATGTTGCCCAAGTCTCAATCAGGTGGTGAGGACAGACACTTGCCCCTGCGGCTGCTTCCCATGAGCAGTACCAGCAGAAATTAGGATCAACCACCCAGGGTCTCATCAAACACATTTGCCCTGTTTGCAGCTGGTCCTTGGGATTGACTCACAAAGGGAGTAAATGACTTGGGATTAACCCCTCGGGTCTTCAGTGTACCTTACTTGGGCCTGATTATTCTGGCGTTCCCAGCAGAAGGCTGCTCCTCACACTCAAGTGAGTCTGATCCTTTGATCACAGGTCAGAAGAGCTCCCTTTCATTGTCAAGTCTCCTTTCATGCAAAAATGACTGGCTTCCACCCTTAAAAGCTTTACCATAAATTTTCCCATAAGTATCATGAAATATTTTAACAACTAGTGGTTTGAGTTTCTGAATTCACTTTCTAACACAAGCAGCTCGTTGCCCTCTGATTCAGTTTCTTATTATTGAATTTGGCCTCCTGCATTTTTATTCCATCTAAGGTGACCAACTTGTCACACTTAGTAATGAATGTGTCATATGCCAAGGAACCCAACAGTCTCAGGCAAACTGGACCACTGGTCACCTTAATTTCACCTTTCCTTCTATCTCTGTCCTCTCCCGCCCGTGTCTCTCACTCCTACTAACAAATGCAAGACATACTTTCTATTTGCCATGATGTCCACATTGTGTTGGTTCTTGTTCTATTGCTTTCCTCCCTCTATTCCTCTCACTCTACATCCTTCTTTTTCCTTTTCAATGTTGTTTCTAAAACTGTCTCCATCCCTAAGCAACAGAGGGTGAGCAAAGTAAAGAGAGCGATATTAATTAGACAGCAATAGGGTAATGCCTAGAGTAAGATACAAGTTTAAAAGGAAGAGCTAAGCCCTGGCTGGTGTGGCTCAGTCACTTGGAGCATCATCCCATAACTGCAAGGTTGTGGGTTCCATCCCTGGTCAGGGCATGTACCTAGGTTGTGGGTTCAGTCTTGGTCCAGGCATGTATGGGAGGCAACTAATCCTTGTTTCTCTCTTGCACTGATGTTTCTCTCTCTCCCTCTCTCTCTCTAAAAGCAACAAAAAAATGTCCTCAGATGAGGATTAAAAATAAATAAATAAAAGGAAGAGAACTTTGGTGGAGAGAGGACTGAAATATTAGGGTAGAACATGTGACTATGATTTTTACAATACTTGGGGCTAGGAGATCTTAATGCATGCTTTCATTTTATCTCCAGACAGGAGAAGTGAGGAAGGTAGTTATACAGGGATGGGCAAAAGTAGGTTTACAGTTGTTCATCTGGAAAAAGACATGCAAGTTAGGGTTATTACAATAGCTTTATTAACTCAAAAGAATGTCACAATGCAAATGTAAACCTACTTTTGCTCACCCTTATACAAAATTTAGACATGGACATTTTGAGCTGCAGAAAAATTAAATAAATCTGCAATTTTTCTGATGGCCATTAAGCTAATGTGACAAAATCAGAATTTTGGAATTAGATCTCTTAAGGAATTACTAGTTTATTTAGAAGAGTAGAGGGCAGAGGACTCGAACAGCTATGAATATGGTATTTGGTAAATTATCACATAGATGAATTAGTTTTTTTAGACTAAATGCTAGTGGGAATCAGGCTACAGACCAGTTGGTTGAATAATGGGCTATTGTGACAGCCATGTCTGCGTGGGCAGGTTGGGATACAGTGTCCTGGCAATGCCATGCTCAAAAGTGTGGACACTTCCTGGACTAGGGGAGGGAGGTGGTGAGATAAAGTGGACTCCTGGGTAGTAAGTCTCTGGGCCAATCATTTAAGTGAACTAACAGCGTCCCTTCACCCAGGTTAAAGAAAAGAAAAGTTATGCACATCACTTTTCATTTTCTAGATGCCTTGAAGAAGATATAAAAAAAGGGAGACTTTGATATGAGTCTGTTACAGTTTGGCAAGTTAAGTACATCTATGGAGAAGAACAATATTAAACATTACACTCCATTTATATTTAACCTTAATAAGAAAGGTATTTTTGAAAATGTTAGAAATTAGGTGTGGCCATCTGAGCTAAAACCCAAATGAGATCTAAAACATATCTCAAAACCCAAATGACGTATAACATAATGGTATATAGCAGGATTTCTCATTGGTTTTGCTTTGGGAATCTTGACATTTTAATGATATATAACTATATTAATAATTAATACATATTTATTAAGCTTCTTTGCTCTCTGGTCTCAACCAAGGTATAGAGCCCTGAAAATAGGGCACGTTAAAAGCATAAAATATGAATTTTATAATCTAGTTAACAAATCAGAGCATACATTGGAAACTAATAGAGAACAGGGTAATAATAAATATGAAACATAACTATAATGCTAAGGAAGTTTGTCACCCAAAGAGAGAAAAGATCAATATAATCTAGTTGGTGCTTGAGGAAAATTTTATTTTCTTAAATAGTCTAAGCAAGACCTAAATACTGTCATATCAACTATCATAGCAAAAAAAAATATGATAAAGTGAATTATCTGCTAAGAATATTGCCAGTGGTATTTAACACATTATTTCACTTTATCTTCCCAACAGTTACAGAAAAGGACACCATTTTTCAAAGTGAGAAAATTCAAGAACAGGGAAGTTAATAATTGAGAAGTGAGGGATAACTTGTCCAAGACTGGCCCCTGCAACCTGGCCTCTCTGAAAGAGAATTTTCCTTCTTCACTGTTCTGTGGAATCCTGCCACGGTCAGTGTTAAAGCCTATCGAAGCTGGGAAAAAGCAAGGCCTGGACCCTAAACTCTCAGTCTTGCCAGGGGAAGGGCCACGTTTCACCAAACGAGAACACTGATGTGGTTAATCATGCTGCAATTCCAGGTCTTGGATTTCAGCTCCTTGATTATGTCAGGGCAGGAGCTTGTGCCTCCCTCTACCCCCAGGTTCAGACCTGAGCTGACACAAAAAAATTGGTACATTTTATCATCGTATTCTGGGCCCTGATTATGCCAGAGAAAGGCAAGAGACTCTCTAATCATGTCGTATCAAAGCTCCACAGCCCAAGGGTCAGAATACCTCTTGCAAAGTCAGAAGTCAGGCCCTGGCAAATCCTAGGTCATTGTCCCACACTCAATAACTGCACCAGGGTGTAGGTCCATCTGCTGCTGATTCTGAGGCAGTTGAGTTTTCCTAGCAAACACTGCTCCTCCAGTCCTATGTGTGAGCACTGCTTGGCCCTTGCCCTTGGTCATGCTCTAATCATTTACCCAAGGTTCTACCTTTCATAGTACACACCCAAGAAATAAACATTTCAAATTGATGGTAGCCAGATGAATTAGAAAATGCAATGTAGATGGTTTTTATCAATGAGGTGATAATAACTACATCAACAAGTTCATATAATTTACATTATTTACATGAATACTTAAGAACAGCCTAATATTTCAATGTGCCATTATTTTTATTTTTTGCAGAATATTTTTATTATTTTTACTTTATAATTTTTTATTTTTCAAACGCAGTTCATACATATATACAATATTATGTTCCAGGTAGAAAATTCAGAGATTAGCCACATGAGATCACTAAGTGATCATCCTAATAAATCTAGTATCCATCTGACACCATATATAGTTATTACAATATTATTGATGGTATTCCCTATGCAGTACTTTACATCCCTGTGAGTGTTCTGCAACAACCAATTTGTATGACTTAATCCTTTCACCTTTTCACCAATCCCCCCAACCCCTTCCCATCTGACAAAAGTCAAAATATTCTCTGATTGTGAGTCTGTTTCTGTTCTGCTTGTTCCTTTATTTTGTTTCTTAGATTCAATTGTTGGAAGATATGTATTTACTGTCATTTTATTTATTTATACTTTTGGTCTTTTTTATTATTGTTCTTCTTTTAAAAGGCCCTTTAACGTTTTATGTAATACTAGTTAGGTGGTGATAAAGTCCTTCATCATTGTCTTGTCTAGGAAACGTGTTGTGCCCTTCAATTCTAAACGATAGCTTTGCTGGGTAGAGGTCCTTGCTTGTCATCACTTTGAATATTTCTTGCCAATTCCTTCTGACCTGCAAAGTTGAAAAATGAGCTGACAGTCTTATTGGTAACTAACTGCTTTTGTCTTGCTGCTTTTAATATCCTTTTTTTGTCTTTAACCTTTGGCGTTTTAATTATGATGTGTCTTTGTATGGACCTCTTTGGGTTCATCTTGTTTGGGATTTTCTGTGCTACCTGGATGTATATGTCTATTTCCATCACCAGGTTAGGGAAGTTTCTGTCATTATTTTTTCAAATAGGTTTTCCAATTCTTTGCTCTCTCTTCTCTTTCTGGCAATCCCATATGCAAATGTTGGTATGTTTAAAGTTGTCCCAGGGGCTCCTTACACTAGCCTCATTTATTTTTAATTCTTTTTTTTTTTTTTTTTGCTGGTCTAACTGGGTGTTTACTGCTTCCTTATCCTCCAAATCTCTGAGTTAATCCTCTGCTCCATCTATTCCACTCTTGATTCTTTATAAGGTAGTCTTCATTTCCGACTGGTTCTTTTTTGTTTTCTAGTCCCGTTTTTGTTTCTTATTTTTTGTTTAAGTTATCACAAAATTCACCTACTTTCTGACCAAGTTTATTGAGTATCCTTATAACCAGTTTTTTGAACTCTGCATCTAGTAGATTGCTTGTCTCCATTTGTTTAGTTTTTTTCCCCCCTGGAGTTTTGTTCTGTACTATTATGTGGGGCATGTTTCTTTGTCTCCTCATTTTGGCATCCTCCCTGTGTTTGTTTCTATGTATTAGGTTGAGTTATCATGTCTCCCAGGCTAGACAGAGTGGCCTAATGTAGTAGGTGTTTTGTGAGGTCCAGTGACACAGCCTTGTCATTCACTGGAGCTGGGCACTCCAGGTATGTCCTCCTTCACCTGCCTCATGTGGGCTGTGTGCACCCTCCTGTTGTAGTTAAGTCATGGCTACTGTCAACACATTTGTGGGAGAGATCTGCCCCCAGGCCAACTGGCTGCAAGGCCTGGCTGCAACTGCCTGGGGGATCAGCTGTGCAGGGCCTACCCCACAGAGTAGGACTCACTTCAGTCTCAGTCTGCCCCTCTAGTGCGTCACTTGTGGAGGTGGTTGTGTGATGCTATGACATAGTTTAAAGCTGTCTACCCAGTGCACCAGCTCTGCGGCCACCCAAGAGGTACAGGCCAAGGTTAGCCACCACCTGTCTTCCACATGGGGCCACCCATCACAAGCTACAAAGCAATCTGTAAATGGCTGCAATTTGTGCTGTGCTTAGAGGTTCTCAGGAGAGGCCAAGCTGCTAAACCTCAAGGTTTACCCTACATAGTGAAAACAACCTATGATCTGACTCTGCTAAACATGAGACTTATACAGAATTACCAGACATCCTAAACATAATGTAACAGGGGGCATCTGGCCAGATTGCTGGGGAGTAGGGGAACCCAGATCCAGCATAAAAGGCTGTGCTCCCCGGAGTGGGGCAGGGAACCCTGAGTTGGTAAGAGTGCAAGTCTTCCCTAGAGAAGGGGGCAGAGTTGCAGGAAACTCCAAGGATGCAGACTGAAGCCACAACCGTGGCGTGCCATACCCCCTCGTGAAGGTAAACAAACTGTGCAAGATGCCCCGCCTCAGGCTGAAACGCTGTGACCATATGTGGCTAGAAAACCCTCCTACCTGCTTTTAGATCATAGCAGTGAGAGGAAGGGCAGGAATACAGTGTGGGTTGATATGCAACACATGGTAGACGTTAGCCTGAATTGGCTAACAAGAGGAACATTCCCAGAGCACATGGGGCTTTAGGGGAAGATTTAAAGAAAAAGGAGTGTGAAAACTTACTCCTTTTTTTGCACTCCCCTAATGCCATCTGGTCGGGAGACTGAGTGTGGTACCTGGCAGATGCCAGGCCCCATTTGCGGCTCTTATCTTGCCCTACTCCCATGGTTAGGGCAGGCTCACACAGGATGTGTGTGTGTGCCCTCCCAGGGCTAAGCCCATGGGATGCTGTGGCCTCACACCTCAGCACAGGTCCCGGACCCCTCCCATTCTCTCATCCTGAGAGCAGCACACAGATGTGCAGGCCAGAAACATTTGCTGGCTTTAGGGACACTAGCAGCCTCTTTACGAGGGCCACGCAAATGAAGTCCCTGGTATGACCAGCTGCAGTGATCTGGCAGTGTGTCCGGGCCCCAGAGGGAGGCAGGAAGCTGTGGCGGGGGAATGAAGATGCCCGCCCCACAAATGCGCACTCCAGAGAGAGAGAGAGCCTAAAGCTGGACATACGGGGACCCATTAGCATAGCAGCATTAGAGTCCAAAAGGGCAGACGAGAATGTAGGGGAGTGGTCTCTGTGCATGGATTTGGACTTCAGTCTTTTGGAGAACAAGGGGAGTTCTGTGTTTTGCAGTAGAGAATGGCTTGGAGTTCTGGGGAACTGCCCAGCTCCCCCAAATTGAGTACCTTGCTAATAAAAACCTTTTTCGTTCCTTACCAATTATTGTGTTATGCTTGTGTACCATGGCAGGTGGATGAATCCCACTTTGCCTGGTAACAGGAACATTAGAAAAAGAAAATCTATTAGTTAACATTTTAAAAATATACTCCTAGATCGTCCTTTTTCTTTACAACCATGTCTGACAATGTGCTATTCAGAATGGCCTTAGACTGAACTCACTCCCAGCCAATGTTACTGAAAGCCTCAAACTGTTTTGTTTCTCATCATGGATAGAGGTTTCTACATAAGGCATTAGTCTGGTGCTCTAATCTGAGAGCAGACTGAATTTAAGCAGGGAGGTTTTTACACTTTTATACTGTCAACTGCCAAACCCATAGTCAGTTTATTGGAGAGGTTCAGTCCTCTCACCTCTTCTTTTGTGTCTTTCTTTTTTACTTTCTCCTTTCCCTCCCTCACTTTCCCTTCTCTTTTCCTCTCTCCCCTTCCCTTCCCTTCTCCCCTAATCAACCCTCCAGCTGGCCCCCTAGTGCTTGTTCACACAGAAAACCTAGTGCTGGAAAACAGTACTCCGGGAGCCTTCAATCATAATACATCACATGTGGTAATACAAAAAATTCTTAGAACAATTATGCTATTTAAAATATGACTCCTATTCAATGCTTTGGTTTCCCTGCCTTTGTGCTTCAGGCTAAATATTACTCAGATTCCTGCAAAACTGAGTGCTTTCTCACCAATTATCTGAAAGGCCCAAAGACTGGTACTTACATCAAAGCCAAGCCTAATGACAAAGGACACCTGGCCACTGCAAACACAGGCATCTCTCAGCTCCTCGCTCCATTTGGCAAAAAGCTATTTCCATCTCAGTCTCAAGGTAACAAAGGACTAATTGATGGGAGCACTTTTTTTTCCATCTTTCAAAAATAAATTGAGCCAACCCCACAAGCTCATCTAGAGGAATTAATTAGGGAATAGGAAATCTCCAAAGCCATCCTTAAATTGAGATTGAACAAAGCCCAGGGAACAGATGGCTTTTCATCTAAATTCTTTAAAACCTTTAGCACTCTGCTAATTCCCCTACAGAAATGAAAAAAAAAAAAAAAAACTAAATGAATTTGAGCAAACAAACCATTTCACCAGGTGTTCAGTTCCCCTAAGGTTCCTTTTGCTCTAGGAAAAAAAGAAGTTAAAGCCAACAGGTATCCTCTCTACTGATATTATGATAATTTCATTCATGCATCTGAGTCTTTCCCCTAGGGCCCATTGGAAACCTCCCCAGCATTTCTGACTACCAAGCTGGGGGAGTGATTCCTTTAATTGATGCAGCTGGTGTCAACACAAACAAAACAAAGTTGAGAATGAGGTCATTGTGCAAGCAAAGTAGAAAACAGGAAAACAATTTTATTATTTTGTTTCAGATATCTGGAAATTTCTGGGGCAAGGGCTGGCAAAAGTTGATTGTGTTATCCTAACAGATGAGTAGATGCTCACCCATACAAATTTAACAGGTGGAAACACACTGCCTCTCAGCTGCGTGGTTCACAAGAAGCTGTCCTATACAGGATCCCAGAAGGGTGGACCATTGGAATTTACACATTTTCTATTCCAAGGGTACTTAAATACCACCTCCCGTGAAGATTTGGTATAAATGTTTAAAATGGTGTTTTGTGCATTTATTATCTTTTGATTCACATTTTAGGCTGAATAATTTTACATAGCAACCTGATATTCCAGTAGGATAACAGGACATTCTGGTATCTATTCTTTTTTAAAAAATAACACTTTATGTTAAACATAATCTCTGTCCATCAGCAAGATCATTCCAGGTAAGAGTTCAATGGATAAGCAAATGCTAAGATACCCCCATTCTGGTACAGGTAAATTCTATATTTAAAATGTGCACTGAGCAATCCTAGGGTGTGGGTCATAAAGGGAAACTGAACCCCTAAAGAAAAACAGCTGATGCCAGTCAGCAAAATGAAGGAGATTTAGCTTTCTACTGCTCAACTCCAGCCCAGGACACTCCCCAAACTGACCCAAAGATTTAAGCCCTCACTGGCATCAGCTCTCTGGGCCACGCTCTTCTCACCTGCCTGCCCTCTGCCATCATATTTGCCACAAAAGCCCTTGTTTCACTGTATACGATTTGCTCAGTCTACTCTCCCCTAGACAAAGTTCTATGTAGAGGTCTACTTATAGCCAGGTGGACATAAGGGGATTTTGGTCTCAGGAGTCTTTGTTCTAGAGAGAAGGGCTGCTAAGTAATATATCTGGAAGGAGTTATGCTAAAAATAAATAAATAAATTCAAATACATACCCAGCCTTTTGGTCATAACACTCATTCACTCAATGAACAGTCAACAAGTACTCTGCCAGGAGTTAAGGAAAAACTAGTAAGTAAAATAGAAATGATGCTTGTTCTCTTAGAGTTCTACATTTCTTTTGGGAAGACAGTCAAATATCCCCACATGTATATAATTATAATTAATAATAAGTGGTAGGAAGGTTTAAAGGATAAGAAGTATACAAAAGTGGAAACCAGTCTAGGCAGCAATGTCAATCTTCCCTAAAAAGTTAATTTTTGAATTAAAGTCAGAAAAATGAGTAGACAGTAACTGGTGAGAAGGTGATAAAGGGTAGGACGCAGCCCAGTGAAGAGAACCAGCATGGGCCAAGGTCCTGAGAGAGGATCTGTCTGAGTGTATTTGAGCAACTGAAATTGATCCCATGGGCTAGAAGGAAGTCAGCTAAGGCTCAGAGTGACACAGGAGTGTTTGGAGCCTGCAGGGCGTTGAGGGACAATGGAAGACACTTGTCTTTGTTTAGAAGCTCAGAAGCAGCCTCTGAGATAAAGGTTCCAATGACAGGGGCCCCCAGGAGATACCAGCGAAGGAGATTTGACACAGAGAAGGGAAGGCAGCAGGTAAACAGTGGATTATGAAGAAAATGACCAGTGTGGACACTGTATCTTCATCTAGCTGCCAGAAAATGAGGAAACGGAGCAGAACATCCACCACAGAAGCATCACACCCGGTGGGGCAAAGGAGCTAGTGCCTTTATTTGCCAATTCTCATTAATACATAAATACTTGATTCAGGAGTGCTGTGGGGTATATTCATTTTCCAGCACCTCAGGACCACAGTGCCTGTTCTTAGGCACTGTGCTCAGAGCCCAGAGAGAAGGCACTCAGCAGGGAGGAGCTGGGCTGTTGTGGTGAGGCTAAAGGCACCTGGGCAGGTCACATTATCTGCTACCTTGCCACAGATCTACACTTGTTTCACTTATTCCAGCTTAAACAGTAGCATGAGCGACATCAGAAAGCAGCAAAATTCTTATCTTCATTTTAAGTATTTTTATTTCTACACTTACATAAGGATGCAGTACCTTATGTATGTGAATAGTTGAGTCTCAAATACATCTGTCTGATGAGCTGATAAGTGCTCTGCAGTAGTCGGGGATTCTTCTTCCCTAAATACTTAAAAAACAAAAACAAAAACGAGGATTACTAACACTCAAGGACACATATCTAAAGTAAAATTATCTTCAGTTCCAACTCAAGGCATCAGTTCCCATAGACCTTTTTATTCCCGACATGCCTTGATGACACAAGTGACACAGGATAGTCTCCATATTTGATGAAAACAATCATACAATTGACTTCGGGACCCACAGAAGAAAACAGATCCTCATTATTCAACTTTGTCTATCTAATTCCCAAAACAACAGAATTCCATTTTGTTATGAGGTTCCTCTCCAGTATTTCAATATTTAATGTATTTTAAGGGATGAGTGAGGAGATTACTGATGGAAAACAATGTAAGATGAAGAGCTTGTCCAGTATGATGGACTTTAACACCACCTGAACATGGGAGACAATTACATAAGCCAACTCTCTTAGAGTGAAGATAAAAGTCATAGAGAGGATATCATTATTTCTTCCAGACATATATTCCAGTTCTTAAGCTTTGCAGGTGAGAGTGAATGAAACTGAACTCAGAGAGAAGAATGGCTTTCTGAAACTCTATCCTTGTATGAAAAAGTTCACCTATGTTTCTCAGGTCAGTTTCTGAAACGCACATTTGGGCAGCAGAAAATAATTTCTCATATGCAAGTATTACAGGTCAAATGTCAGCTTTGGGGCACAGGTTGTGTTGTATACATGTGTGCTTTATATAATGAGATTCTCATACTCTAGTTTATGATATATCTCTTCAAAGTGAATATTTCCACTAGTTGGCCAGGTACCAGTGTTACTGTTGATTATGTGTTGAGTTAAACATCATCCACATTTTATGAAAAATGAGCTCCACTATGGCTTTGCACTATGCAGTGAGATGAGAACATAAAATATAACCCGGTCTGAAAATGTCCACTATTAAAAAAAAAAAGAAGAGGAGGAAATCTGTAAGTAAAAAAGCAGATTTTCTGAGTGCCTATTTTCTGGGGGAATTCTGCTGACTGTGCAACCCTGCTCCGTAGTTCCCAACATGCCTGACTCCCCTGCCCCAGTGCACCATTCCTAGATCACTGTTGTCCCAGATGGGAAAGTATTTATTTATTTTTCCTCATGATAACAAGATATTGCTTTCAGAGGAGATACTGCAATAACAAAGATTGTTGCAGGTTCTTATAAAGGAGGTGGGTGTGGGACGAGGGGACATTCTGTAGCGTGCTTTATGTACAGTCACTACATTTGAAGCACAATCCATTTTCAATACCCTATATGTTTGGCAGTCACAGCTAATGTCATGGTGGTGGGAGGAACCTTATACCACTGATAAATGTCAAAAGCCACTCTTGACCTTCAGAACAGTCTACATATACCAGTGTTAGAAATGTCAATTCCTTTTGAAAGAGTTTTACTCTAATTCACACAAAGCTCACACATGTAATGGTATGTCCAATAATAATAAAAAAGGAATATATCAATCAAATCCAGACTGAGATTTTTAGAACTTGTATATACTGGACCTATGAAAATCTCAGACAGAAGAATGCCATCTTGGAATTTGTAGGCTACTTAACTCAAATCAATAGATTTTTTGTTTATCTTGTCAAATATAAAACAGTTCCTCTTAGTGATCCCCTTTCCTACCTTGATTTTGACATAGTATTTGGTGAACAGACATTTACTTGAACATGACCCACAACAACAACCCATTGTAACTCCATATGTGTTTCCTTCAAAGCTCAGGAGACAAAATGTTTGAGGGTGGTTTCACCAGACTTTGATTGGACACAAATCTGTTCCATTTAGTTAAATGGAATGATAGCAATCAGTGGGACCCTGGGTGGTACCAACAATTTATTTAACACATTGTCTCCAGAGATGCTTTGTTGGTCTTAGGTCCTTGTCCTACAAAAGATTAAAAGATTCATAGAGATGTCATGTCCCACATCCTCGGCCTCACCCACCGTGGTGGGTTCCTGCAGTGGTCCTGGGTGGTCTGTCTGCTCTTCTCCACACCCTTGTCTTGTCCACTTGTCATGGAAGTGGACTTAACACAAATAAACTCGTAATGATAAGAGAACAATGATGGATGCCCCATGTAGAAAAAAACTATCAGTGCCTATTGATTTTTAAATATCCATTTACCTGTTTTGTGGGCTGATCTTTAAAAATAAAACAAAACAGTTACAGTTCTAGACATTTACGGATATTGTGGGGTTTTGCCACTAGCCACAAACCACATTTAAAAAAATTCTTGAGACTTTTACTGTCACTGATTTGGCGAGACTTTTAGCAAACAAATTGTTTCGGAATGTTGACGTCAGTATGGTGTGCAAGATGATGAGATATTTCTCATATAAAGGGGGCCCAATATATTGCTCACTCTTCAGTCAGAGTTGATAAACATTTTACTGTTCTTAGTAACAAAATGACGTGAATACATTTATTTAATTCAGGATGTTCATTTATTGACATTAATATTTCTCACTCATTGAGTAATTTAATAGGAGAATACAAAATATGTGACCTTAGAAAATATAAAACCCAAGCATATGTAAATGAATTCAAACCATTTAAAGTCTCCATTGAAAGAAAATTATGTTTGCAAAATTACACTATTTTTCACTGAGCCCACAGTTATATGATATTTAGAAATGAGTTTACATCTCTTATTTAATTCTAAACTCTCCCTTTTTGTAGATGTGCTATTTCTTCCACTTGACAAATAAGGACACTAAATGCCAGGTAAGAATATGTTACAGTAATTATTTCTACATGAACGTGTTCACTGGAGTCATTGTGAGGGCTTCACAAATGTTAGTGCCTCCCTCCCAACCCCAGAAATTGTAGTTTATTTAGTCTAGGGTGTGACCTAGGCTTTGTAATTTTTGAGAGATTTCTAGGTGATTCAAATGTGAAGAAAGTTTAAAAACTTCTTGGTGACAAGATAGAAACATGTACTCATTTATGTCGAGGTTCTTGGAAGTTAGTAATTTTCTGTATTGCACTGAAAATAGCCTGGGATATTGATCAGAGAGTTCTAAAAACTGAGAAAATATCACTAAGATTCTCAGTGCCATACTTTCATAAGAGTGATGTTCTTTGCTGCTTAGTGATCAATCAGCTCAAGGCTAACTACTACTGTTATTAGTATATGTGCTGAAAACAATGCCTAAATTTAATGTATACTTCTTCTGTGCCAGGTTTGCTTTACCAGTATTTTTGTCTGTTTTTCAAAACTATAAGATAGTTTTACTCTTCTTGGAGGTGAGGAATTCAAGACAAAGAGCAATGATATAGTTTGCTGAAGACCCCATAGCTAATGGTTGGCAAAGACAAGACTCAGGCCCAAATATGCCAGAACTCATGGTTTATGCTCTTGACAACCACAATATCTAATATGCCTCCAAATTCACGGATCATAATGACAAAATAACAATAACTAGGGAGTGAGCTGCTCAGTTAATAGTCAAACGTCCTTCCAAATTCACCCTTGAAGCTGTTTTGTCTAAAGATTTTTTGTCGAGGACCCTGGCTTTCCTTCATTCTGTCTGAAAAACTGTAACTAGGTGCTTGACCCTATTTCTCCTTTTTTTTTCTAAATATACTGTGCCTCCACTGAATGCTCCTTCATTCAACAATGAGAGAAAAAAGAAGGCTATTCATTGCTATTATTTAAGATTTGTCACGTGCAACTGAAAAATTTTTAAATTATGAACAGGGGATGAAGTTAAATATAGACAAGGGGCAATCGAGACAAGGCAGAAAAACTTTAGGAAGGACTTCAAGAATGACACCCGCAGGCACACAGAGTGGCTGGGTCAAAAGGCAGCAGCCACCCCACAAACTCCCCAACTGCACACTGGGTTGGTTCTCAGGGCTTTTACCCTACTTATGGTGGCCTATTGAATCCCCAGATTTTAGGGAAACTATAAAAATATAAACATGTTTCCTCTTCTGGGATTGTTTCTTTGCTTGTTTTAGACTCAAATAATATCTAAAAAAAAATGTATTTCAAACCACATATCGTATTATCATAGATTATACTTTATAATTGTGTATGTGCAGAAAACTCAGTGATATGTGAAAGATAGCAGCTGAATATACAGGATTTTTGGAAGGCATGAGAACATGTATTGTCCATGAAACAGTTTTTCCTTAAGCACTCTCTAATCTTTACTTCTAATCCAATCTAAAAGACTTCAATATTTATGAAAAGGAAAGCCATATCAGGAACGGTTTTTGCAGGTAAAAATCATCACCATAAAATTTTAAAAATCAATAAAATAAATAGTGGACTATATTCTACAGAATTCTGAAGGAGCTATTTAGAAGGCAGACTCTAGAAATTTACCTGAAACTCAGAGGTAAAAAGATGAGAGGAGAAAAAAAACAATCAAAGGTTAGAGAAGCAAGGAAAATAGAACCAAAAGATTAAGTAAGTGCGAAACAGAATTCTAGAAAGCAAAAAGATGCAAAAATCAAATTAATTTTAAAAATTCCTGAGTTGAAAAAACTTGCAACACTTAGTTCAGGGTCTAAGAATACCAGATATTAATAAATATCAACCTGCAATAAAACAATTATAATTTGTCTTACATTTTCTTCAACATAAAGACAATAATCTAAAAGCTTCTGGGCAGAAAAGAGTAAAGTAAGACCTATGAAGATAGCATCAGACTTCCTTCCACAACGCTGGATAAAATAAAGTAATGGCGAGGTATTTTCAGGGTTTCAAGAGGATGTTTGTGACCCAAGAATTCTATCCTAAGCCAAGTCAACATTGGTTAGTGAGGACAGAGGACCTTCTCAGACATGAAATGACTCAGGAAGTATGCTATTCAGTTATCTGTCTTGAAGAAAAAATTACTTAAAAAAGTATTTCACCAAACCAAGAAATGAATCAAAACCAAGAAATTAACTCAATTTGAGGGCATGTGTGAATCAAAAGAAAAGGCAGTGAGTAATGAACTTAACACAGGGCTGGTGTCTGAGTAACTGTTATAAACATAGTTATGAAACTTGACAAATGTCAAAAGTAATCCTTGGATGAGAAAGAACATGCCATTTAAAAATAAATTACTAAAAATACCTAGTTTTATTTCAACAGAAACAGGGTAGTGGCAGGACTGACAAAAGGGAAGAAAATAAAGTGTTCTAAACTTCTTATTTAGATATAACAAAACAACTATGTACCATTATCAGTGTCCTTGATTTATTTATTCAGTTAGCAAACAGTTGTTTAGCGTCTTCCATATACAAGGGTTTGACTCAGTGCTGGCGTGGCAGAAATAAATGGTCAGATCTGAGTCCCTACCTCACATTGTGCACGTTCTAGTTAACGAAACAGATTACGGTAAATGTGGAAAAAGCCAAAGGGAATGAAATAGCATAAGTAACTTAAAATCACTACAGGCAGAAAAAAGTTAAGAAAATTTAAGCAATATTTAAAAGGGTATTAATGAAGATAATATGGAAAACAACAAGGAAGCAATAAATCCATATATCCCAGATGAGTAAAATTCATGGAAAAGCTCCACAAACTTATATAGATTTAACATCTATTAAAAATGATTTATCCTATCAAAATATCAATGGTGTTTTTCACAAAACAACAACAAATA
Source organism: Tonatia bakeri (assembly GCA_004024845.1). Lineage (NCBI taxonomy): Eukaryota > Metazoa > Chordata > Mammalia > Chiroptera > Phyllostomidae > Tonatia > Tonatia bakeri. The sequence goes on from PVIA01010086.1 coordinate 53,669, forward strand.
ATCCAAAAAAATGTATGTGGAAACACAAAAGACCCCAAAGCCACTGCAATCTTGAGATACAAAGTTGGAGGAATTATACTACCTGATACTAAAATATACTATAAGGCTATAGTAATCAACACAGCATGGCACTGGCATAAGACAGACACATAGATCAATAGAACAGAATGGAGAACTCAGAAGTAAAACCCTGCCTATATGGTCAATTAAAATATGACAAAGAACACAAAAACATACGATTGGGTAAAGACAGTCTATTCAACAAATAGTGTTGTGAAAATTGGACAGAACATGCAAAAAAATGAAACTAGACTATGTTTTACACCATATACAAGAATGAACACAAAACAGATTAAAGACTTAAATGTAAGACCTAAAACCATAAAACTCCTAGAACAAACCATAGGCAGTAAAATCTTAGACATTCCCCTTATCAGTATTTTCTTGATGTATCTCCCCAGACAAGGAACACAAAAATAAAAATAAATAAATAGAACTACATAAAACTAAAAGATTTTCCCAGCAAAGGAAATCATCAACAAAACAAAAAGATAGTCTATCAAATGGCAGATGATATTCATCAATGACACATCTGATAAGGGTTCAATACCCAAAATTTGTAAAGAACTCTTACAACTCAACACCAAAAAACACACACAACCCAATTTTAAAAAGTGGGCAAATGACCTGAATCCAAAGAGGACATACATCTCCAGGAGGACATACAGAGGGCCAACAGACATATAAAAGGATGCCCCATGTCACTAATCATCAGAGAAATGAAAATTGAAATCATAATTCAGTATCACTTCACACCTGTCATAAAGGCTATCATCAATATATCAAAAAACAAGTGGTCTGGAAGATGTAAAGAAAAGGAAACTCTTTCTCACTATTGGTGGGAATGTAGATTGGTGTAACCACCATGAAAAACAGTATGAAATTTTCTCAAAAAATTAAAAATGTAACTGCCATATGACCCAGCAATTCTACCTTTGTGTACTTATCCTAAGAAACCCAAAACACTAATTTGAAAGGATATATGTGCCTTTATATTCACTAAAGTGTTATTTACAATAGCCAAGATATCTAAGCAACCCAAATGTCTATCAACAGACGAGTGGATAAAAAAGATGTGGTGCATATATACAATGTAATATTACTTGGCTATAAGAAAGAATGAAATCTTACCATATGTGATGTGACAGCACAGATGGACCTAGAGGGTATTACACTAAGTGAAACAA
>PVIA01010087.1:0-23762 GCA_004024845.1 Tonatia bakeri
GCAGGGAGAGCCTGATAATGAGAGAGCCATGCAAGAATTCACTACACTCTCCACACATCCCTGTGTGGCCAGGAAACTACGCATGTGTGGTCTGGTGGAAAAATAAAAGCCGAAGCAGATGAGAATTGCTTGAACTTTAAACATGTGACCACATACATATTGATCCATTAACAGAGTATGAAAGTTTATAGGTTTGAGGTGTTTGAGTACAACCTTGGCCCAAATTGCTGGGTAACAACTAAGGTATGAAGACACAAGGAAATAAAAATAAGAACTTAAAAATGGAGAAGAGACATTAGAAGCCACATACAGCAGGAACGATTTTTCAAATAAAATTCAAAAAAATTACAAATATAAATTAAAGCCACCAAGAGAAACAATGAAAATCCAGAGGTATTACAATATGTGATACAGAATATCCAAATTCAACAAAAAAAATTATAAGACCCATACCCGGGTGGAAAAAAGACAACAAGTTTGTCTATATGTTGGATTTAGCAAACCAAAACTTCAAAGCAGCTAATATAATTATGTTCAAAGAATTAAAGGTACCATGTTTAAAGAACTAAAGAAAAATATGATGATAATGACTCAACTAATAGGAATCTCTATGAAGAAGTAGAAACAATAAAAAAATAGAGTTGGAATGAGCAATGACCAAAATGAAACATTCAGTAGATAGGCTCAGCAGTATATTTGCAATGAGAAGGGAACAAAAATCTGTACACCTGAAGATAGGTCAATAGAAAATAACTAAATCTGAAGAACAGAGAAAAAGATAGAAGAAAAATGATCAGAATCTCAGAAACCTGGGGAAAACACAAAGTGTACCAACATATACATAAGGTCACCTTACACTAGTACACACACATAAAAATATATACACATACATGCATATATATTTTATATGCATGTAAAACATATTTGACAATTTTAGCATAACAGAGGGGCAGGAAAGAAGAAGGAGCTTTGACGGAACAAAATTTTTATATTTTACCAGTATTGATTCAGTATTAACCTGAGTAGACTGTGATGAATTAAAATGCATATTGTAATCCTTAGAGCAGCAATTTTCAACTGGTGTGCTGCAAGAATTTTGAAAACATGCAATACCTGACTATTTAGTCAGGGGTACTGATCTCTGTTCTGTTAGACTGTCAAATTTAAAAATGGCAACAGCCAACACAATAGCCATCTGGTGTGAATGAATTGAAATTATACCTATTTTTTGTCGGATCAGAAAATATATAATATATATTTTGGCATGCCACAGGATTTTTGTAATTACTTATATGTACTATGAGATGAAAAAGGTTGAAAATCACTGCCTTAGAGCAACAAGTAAAAAAAATAACTCAAAAAACATTTTTAAATTAACAGAGAAGTTGTGAAGATGCACAAAAAGCTTTGTTTAACAAAAAAGAAGGCAGTACAGAAAAACAAAGTAGTAAAACAAATAGCAAAATGAGAGATATAAATTCAAATACATCAATAATTATGTTAAATATGAATGGATAAATAATCAAAAGACAGAAATTGTTGGACTGAGTAAAAAACAAGATCCAGTGGCATGCTGTCTACAAAAAACATGGTTTATATTCAAAGCCACAAGCAGATTGAATGTCAAAGGATGAAAAAAAGATATGTGTAACATACAAGCAGTAATCATAGTGATCTGAACTGGCTATAAAAAATATCATATAAGCTAGACATTAAGACAATAAATATTTCTAAAGCCAAAGAGGTACATTTTATAATGATAAAATAGTCAATACATCAGAAAGATATAATTGTATACACACCTAAAAATACATAATAATGAAAGAAAGAAACAAGTACATTAATTTCAAGGTAGTCTCACTTATAGAACTGGTTCCTTATGTTTTCTGCTCTCTGAGTTCAGGATGAGTATAGTGACTAAGTTAATAGAGGTTTGAAATATAGATTCATAGGAACTTACAAAGATGGTACATAGAGGGTTCATGTACTCTTCTCCTAGTTTCCTCCATTGGTTAGATCTTAAATAAGTATACAATATCAAAACCAGGAAATGATATTTCTATATGTGTTTATAAATTCTATGTCATTTTATCACATAGGTAGAGTTGTGTAACCTTGGCATAATCAAAATATAAAGCTGTTCTATCACCACAAATATCTCCCTCATGCTACCCTTTATAGCCATACCCACACCCTACTCCCACCATCCCTGCCCCTGGCAACTATTAATCATTTTCCATCTCTACAATTTTGTCATTTTAAGAATTATATGAATAAAATTATACAGAGTGTGACCTTTTTAAATTTGCCTTCTTTATTTCACTCTGCGTAATGCCCTTGAGTTACTTCCAAGTTGTCCTTTTATTTCTGAGTAATATTCAGTGGTATAGATGTGCCATCACTTGTCTAGCCATCCACCTATTGTAGAATATTTTGTATGGTTCCCCCTTGGAGCTATTCCAAATAAACCTGCTGAGTAACCATTTCATACAATTTCCTTCTGTGGATAAGTTTTTATTTGCCTGGGACAAATATGTACAAATGTAATTACTGGATTATATGGTAAGGGTATATTTCATTTTTTTAAGAAACTACCAAGCTATTTCCAGAGTTGCTATACCATTTTACATTCCCATCAGCATATATTAGAGATCCTTGTCAGCCTTTGGTGCTCTCACTAATTTTTTGTTTTGGTTGTATTAATAGATGTGAAGTAATAACTCATATTGGTCTCAATTTCCCTTTCTTTAATGGCTAGGGATGTTGAACATCTTCTCATGGGTTATTTGCAATATGTTTATTTTTTTTAGTAAAATAACTTCACGACTTTTGCTTGTTTTCTTTCACTGCTGAACTTTGAGAGTTCATTACAAATTCTGGATGTGACTGCTTTATTAGGTATGTAGTTTGCAAATATTTAATGTAAAATACAAAATGATAAAAATTTTAGAAGAAAACAGGGAAGAAAATTTTTAGAATCTAAAGCTTGGTCAATAGTTTTTAGACACGATACCAAAAGCACAGTTAATAAAGGGGAAAAAGATAAATCGATTTTCAGCAAAATTTAAAAATATTTTTTTAGTAAGACCCTGTTAAAAGAAATGTTAAGAAAATGAAGTGGGAATGCTGTGAGAGGCAGGGATGAGATACCAGGTACTGTAGGTCGAGTGGTATACATTTAAATTTTTGATCCATTTTCAGTTAATTTTTTTAAAACATATAAAGTTTAGGTTGAGTTTCTTTTTATGTCTATGGACATCCAGTTCTTCTAACACCATTTCTTGGAAAGAATATTATTTCTCCATTGAACTGTTTTTGTATGCCCATCAAACATCAGTTGGGTATATTTGTTTGGGTGTGTTTCTTGGTTCTCTGTTCCATTCCATTAGTCCATGTATCTATTCTTCTCCCAATACCACATAATCTTCATTACTATAGTTTTATAATGTCTTCAATAAAATAGAATGATCCACCCTTCACCTTTGGCCTTATCTATAAAAACTGTTTTAGCTATTCTACTTCCTTTCTTTTTCATATAAATTTTAGAATAATCTTGTCTATTTCTACAAAATATCTTGCTTGCTGAATACAGTTTTAGGGGATACTCATTCATCAAGGGTATTTAGGACTTACCCAGTGCTTCTTCTGCCTAAGAAGTCATGCCTATGTAACCTCAGACACAAATACTTGAACCAGCAGTGAATGCCTGACTCGGAAGTGGCCCCTATTTTGACTGACTATAATTTCAAGCTTAGTACTGAAAAAGAAGAACCAGCCAATTAAAATTTTCTTCCAAGTATTTGAATTGGAAAATAAAAATGCTGTGGTTAGCTTGAGAAGTTAAAGAGAAGAAAATGAAGAAGAAATATGAGCTGGAGTTGGCAAGATGAAAGCCAAAACCATGTACAAAACAATGTCATGGTGGAGGGAAGAGAAGGGTGACAAAACACTGATTAAACAGGGAAAGCCACATAGAGGACAGTGAGAAGGAGAAAATTGGAATGGCAATGATGTGAAACACAGGGATGAGATACCAGATGTTGTAGGTTGAATGGCTGTGCCTCAAAAAGAAATGTTCAAATCCTAACACCTAGTCCCCTCCAAAGGTAGCCTTATTTAGAAATAGGGCCTTTGCTGATATAATCAAGGTAAGATAAAGTCATACTGGATTAGAATGAGTTCTAACCCAATGTCTATGTTCTTATAAGAGGTAAGATTGGACACAGACGAACATGGGAAATAAGACCATAGGAAGGCAGAGGCAGCCACAAGCCAAGTCACATCAGTTTGCTGGCAACCACTGGAAGCTAAAAGCAGCAAGAGAAGATTATTTCCTAGAGCCTTCAGAAAACGCATAGTCCTGTGTACACTTTGATTTCAGATTTCTAGTTTCCAGAACCGTGAGAAAATCCTAGATTTTTAAGCCACCAAATTTGTAGTGCTTTGTTACAACAGTCCTGGAAAAGTAATATGCCAGATAATGCTTCAGAGATGAAAAGGGCAACTTCTATTCTCTAACACTTTCCAGTTTCCATGTGAACTGGCTGAGGCCACTGGCCCTAAGGTTCCTATGACAGGCTCCTGAATTCTTATGATATGCTTTCACATAAATGAGTATAACTGGGCCTCCACTTTTTGCAATCAAAAGAAACTAAAATGAACATAAATGGCTATAAAACAAGCAACAAGCTTGTATTTCCAAGTCTGGCGGTACTAATGACCATGTTTTCCATGACCAGTGCCATATTAAAGGTAGAAAGTACTTAAAAGGATAAAGGTGACTCTAGATGAGATAAAAAGAAAGAAATTTATAGCAAGAGATTATGCAAAGCCCCAAATACAGCCCAACTATATGTTTTTATTTCTGAGTGGAAACCTAGAAAAAAAAATATTAGAACATCAATAAAAATGCTCTGGTTTTGTTTCTCTTCCTGCTTCTACAAAAAAAGTTAAAAACTGGTTACTGATGACAAATTGAGTTTGGGTTTATGTTCTGATAATGATGTTTCTATGGTATTTCACTGCCGAGTAAGAACAACATGAATCTGTGAATCTGCCCTTATTGAGCACCAAGATGGTTAATTTTAAGTATCAATTTGGATAGCCTCAGTGCCTAGATACTTGATCAAACATCATTCTGGATGTTTCTGTGAGGAGTTTAGGGATGAAGTTTACATTTAAATTGGTGGACTTGGAATAGTGCAAATTGCCCTCCATACTGTGGGTGCTCCTCATCCAGTCAGTTGAAGGCATGACTAGAATTAAAGACTGACCTCCTCTGAGCAAAAGGGAGTTCTACCAGCTCATGGCCTTCAGATTTAGGCTGCAATACTGGCTAACAGGCGAATTCCTGGGTCTTCAGCCTGCTGGCAAACTCTGCAAATTTGAACTTGCTAGCCTTCATAATTATGTGAGCAAATTCCTTAAAATCAATCTCAGTCTCTCCTCAATCTCTCTCCCTCTCCCTCTCTCCCCCCTCCCTTTCTCTTATTCTTGCTCTCGTTGTCTCCCTCCCTCCATCCTTGAAAAACCTTGACAAATACAGGTACCTTGCATGTGCAAGTCACTTTCACTTTAGAATTCACTAATTCATGTTTTAGCAAATATTAACTGAGCATCCACTATGTACTAGGCACTGTTCTAAGTGTTGGGTGTTTATAAAAAAGCACTAATTTCCCTGAAGAGATCTCACAGGTGCCTTATTACTCCTATGTCTTATCTGACAAAACTTAATCTCAGAGAAAGCAATAACCTGACTTAGATCGACAGTCATTAAATAGCCAAGCTGAGCTTCCAAATTACCACTGGGATTTTAAATCCGAGTCTTTTGACTATACTGCTTCTCCTGGACGACTTGAACAAAAGAACTCCATAGATCTATCACCAGATTTCATTTCAAACTTCCCCTTAACTATATCCATGATTGAACTTTTGGATTTGATAACAAATATTCTCTGCCCTTGACCTCATTTGTGATAAAAAGGCTACTGTAGAGGGAAGGGGGAGGTGACACAATATTATACAACGTAACAGTCTACTGTGACTGTATCCATCATTGCCTAGAAACCTGTGAGTGAAAAATACCCTCTGCTGCTGTTTGTTAAGAGGAAGAAGCATCTGAGACAAGTGTTTTTCAGAGTTATTCCAACCTCACAATTCATTTATAGTTTCCTATATATTATCCTAGCAATTCTCCTATGCCACATTTAATTATTCTCCCTTCACTGTCTTTGACCCAATAGAAACACAACTATAAAAACCATAACCAGAGAACTCAACTAGTTGTGTTATTCATTTTTTCTGTTGTTTTGGGTGATTTAGCATGGTAATCAATATTCTTTTTCAGTCAAAAATCAACCGCTTAAAGACTAAAAACTCTATTCAGAAAAAAGCTGTTAAAGACAGTGTAAAAAACATTTAACCCTGGGTTGCATTTTGGTGGTATTCCAAGAAACATTATCCCGTAATCTTATAAATTAATATTGGTCAGAGCCTCTTAAACCTTCAGGGAAATGTTCAGAAACTTCTGAAATTGTCTCTGCCATAAAGCTTTCCTGCACACAAGTTTGCTGATATCTTACACAAACATAATTGAAACACTGCAGAGGAGAGTATGCATTTTGGTGTGTAACCCAAAAATGTGTTGATTAAGATAAGCAATGCCTTGTTCCACTGATCCATTCTTCTAAACTTCTGTTTATCTATTTACTTCATGTTTTTATTACCACCTATTCTGTTGTCTGTCTCCTGGTAATCTGTCCACATAAATGGCCTTTGATTTTCAACTCCTAAAATGTAAATCCATACCAATGGAGAAAGACACTGACATCTATATTCTATTGACTATATATTCTATCCATATTAATTTTTCAAAGTCTAGTTCAAATCCTAGATTCTAATAGATTCTTCTTTGGACAAGTCTAGTGCAGCCATAAAGTTTATTCTCTCTGAACACTTTTCTACAACTTCTGTCATTTGCGTGATTCACTCTGGCTATTAATTATGTTTGTGGAAACTCCAGAATGGAAATCCAAGCTATGCGTGGCCATTGAAAATTTTAGTGGGACTTCTGGGATTTTCCTAGCCTAGGATCTAGATGAATGAGTATTTGCAAAAGCTTAGGGAAAGAAATTTGTGCTAAGAAAAGAAAGAATTGAGGTGCATACATGTGGTTTAATTTCACTGTGTTCTTGCTGAAGGAAGAGATGATAAAATTTGATGCCTGACCCTCAGATTGTTCACAGCAGTCTTCAAGGATCAGTTCCTGACCTCTGAGTTGGGGAATGGGCTGCAATAAACATGAAATAAAATCTTTGGGCTTTGTTCTCTATCTGATAAAAGACTTTGAGTACAAATGGCAGTGCTTTGCAGCAGAGGGTAACAAAAATAGGCAAGCCCTGGCCAGGTGGCTCAGTTGGTTGGAGCATCATTCCGTGCACCAGAAAGGTTGTGGATTTGACCCCTGGTCAGGGCAAATACCTAGGCTGCTGGTTTCATCCCCCCCTCCCTGCCCCCCAGCCGTCAGGGTGAACATGGGAAGCAACCAATCAATGTTTCTCTCTCCCTCTCCCCCGCCCCTCTCTTTCGCTCACTCTCTCTTCCCCTCCAACCCTGGTCCTCTCTCTCAAATTAATAAACAGATCCTGGGGTGATGAGTTTTTAAAAAATAGGCAAAAGACATTTTCCCCACACCTGTAACATGACTTTCAGAGTAAACAGCTAAAAACAACAGAGGATTAACAATCAGGTACTCCCAGGTGTGGGGCTCTGTGCAGGTGAGGAACTCAGGCTAGTAGGTGTCCTTAGTGCTGCGAATCCAGACGTGCTCAGCAAAGCTCTAACACAACCTTCAACACATTGAGATGGAACTACAAAAGGGAGCATTGTGAGAAATTCTTCAACAACCTAGTAGGTTAGGAAGGACTTCAGAGAAGTCAGAACTTTCCAATGGTGCAGTACAAGGACCAGGGAGATGAAGTTGCCACACAGAATATTCTTGTTTTCCAATGTCATTACCCTCATGGCCAGGTTGGTGGCATATTTATTATTCTTTATTTTTATTCAAATATATTTAGAAGCATTTTTAACTGCGAGTTCCCTGAAGGTATGTATTCTACTCTATACTCTCTCAGCAACCCCCACTCTACACAGTACTATATATGGTAAAGCACATGTTCACACTCTCATTATTGGTTAAATTGAATTAAGAAATGCTTTTTATTATAATAGGGAGAATGGCTGAGTTCTTTCTGCTTATCTGGCTCAAATATGGTCTTTCACTGGTGCTGCTTTTGCATCTAAAGGAGGTATAAGATTTTTGAAAAAGTAAGCCACTGGCAGAAAATTCATAAAGCAAACAAAGCTGAAGGAAATTAGTTGGACATCTTATGCAAAGCCTGTATTTTGGCTGTTGTTCAACTCCATTTACTTTTCCTTTCTCTAATTCATCTGGGACTAAATGTGTGTTTTCTCATTTCCAGAGTAAGAAACCAAGAGTGAACAGAGGAATTGTTTGAGTCGTGACAAATATCTTTTCCAAAGAAGATTACAGATGTCACATACAAATTAGACTTGAAGGGAAAAGTGAAGGGAAAGGGACTAAGAATTATATCCTTAAATTGGGGAAAGAAAAGATGAATTAAATTTTGTGGAAGAGAGTAGCTAAATACTGACTCTACAGACTCTGGCCAGTCTTATTTACATTTCACATTCTGGACACTGTAAACTGAAGACATCAACACCTGGGCGGGGAAGGATGTGTGAGTTAAACCACAGTATCTTAGAGCAAAGTTGTGGTGCAAACAGAAAGGAACGTGCCTAATAACAGAGTTGAGTCATGGCGAGAGAGACATGGGACCCACAAAGCAAAAAATATTCACTATGCGGTTCGTTATAAAAAGATAGCCAACTCTTACTTTAGATAATTCATTTAGATGATAAGTTTGCTTGATTAAATCTTTAACCTAATGTGGATTTCATGCATCCATACTTCTGTTGAACAGGAGTGGTTGCAGGAGGGTCTTATTCCAGGAGACTATATAACATGCAGTTCTAAGTTAGACTCATGCCTGCTGCTATATGTGTATTTGCCCCTTTGAAGAAAACTCAGTCACTTCCAAATGCTAGGAGGTTATTCTACGGTGCTTTGTCTTAATCCACTGAGTACACCAATTACCATTTTCATGTCATCAGGCACCTTTTTAGAAATGATACAAAATAACATGGTTTATTTTGATACATGTCATCACAACTATATTGTCAAATAAAACTGTCCCGCCATTCTGTTTATGACATAAGTATGTCATTACTTTTGAAAAACAACTACAACATCTTTCCAGGGTGCAACAGACCTCAGAAGGAGAGATCAGGCATGAACGTCAATCATAAGATGAACTAGTAAAATCAATGACAATGGAGTAGATCATTGATATTCTTCAAATAATGTTGAAACATCTGCATTTTTCTTCCAAAGTCGACATATTTTTATCACATTTAATATAACAGCTTCATATTTTTAATGTCTGACTGTATATAATTGAGAAAATCATTCTGCTATTCTTGCCCTTTAATACAATGGGATTTTCATATAATATTCTTACTTGTGTTTTACTTCTTACAGATTACTTTTACTACCTGTCTATTTAGGTATTTCCCATGAGCTCTCTTTTCCCACCTGTAAACTCAAATAACAGTAAACATGAATGATAATTATTGCTCTTGGCACCATTTACCTAATTCAAAGAAAATGGCCAATTGTATTTGTTAAAATTCAGGCCCCCAAACAAAAACTCCAGAGTTTCAGAATTTTTATTAAATAAAAAACATTTTAAAACACTCTTGAGGAGAAACTGCAGTATTAGGCTAACCAGCCTTCCCATACTTAAATCCCAAATATCCATATTATTAAATTATAGAAATGAAAAGCTATGTATGGCTTTTATTGTGTATGGCTTTTACTAATTATTTATTCAGCTATGGCTGAGAAATATTTCTTTTATTTCAATTGACCATGGGCACTGGTCCTTAAAATAAGAAAAAAAAAACTAACTTGAATGAAATTTGGCACAGTGCCTATCATATAATAGCCACCCCAAATACAATTTTTGAATGAGGAAAAATAATTATAATAATTTATTTAGTGGTATATTATCTATCCAAGCCCATTTCCACTTGCATATTTGACCTATTTTCTGAGAGATACACAGGTAGGTGTTCTCAAAGATTATTTGTACCTGCCAAATCTTTCTCAAGGCCCCAAAGGGTTGCTTCATTAGACACAGTCAAGGAATATTAGAAACTATTATTTCAAATGCCTGGCCAAAGTGTAGGCTCAAATTTGTTTATTCCTAAGCAGGAAAAGAAACTGGATTATCTGGTAAAAGTCTGGGGCCAGGAAGCTACCAAACACCTCCAAAGTAACACTTCTGTCCTAGAGAAGTTAAATAAACATATGTCCATATTAATGCAACCAATGGCAAGTTAGCACGGAGTCGGAGATGGGTGGAGCAGGACACAAGGCGCCCAGCATTTTAGTCAAGAACCAGTAGCAGAAATAAAGGCAGTCGTGATCGCCTCACCATGGTTGTACACACCACTTAGAGGCGAATCTACTCACCCACAGCCCTGGAAAGTACAGCCATATTGAAAAGGCATTTTGTCTCATTGGCCACAGTTGATTGGTCTAAGGATAAATTTATCTGACTCAAATAGATGGTTCATGTTCATTCAGATGTGAGGAACTGGGATTGTGTGTAGTGACTGTTTGGTTATTTTGTTATTTGGGGTTGCCCAGAATATAAATACCCTTCTTAGACTTCAGGAATTTCCTCCTTTATGAAAGATGGTGGGAGGCATAGCCCTCCTTCACTTACAGAGCCTTAAAGCTCTCCCAGCCTCCTTTGCAGCTCGGAACTAACACATCACACAGGCTTAACCAATCAGAAATACCTGCTCTAGACTTTGAATTGGAAGCTACAGATGCACAGTTGTAGGGACACTAAAGAATCTTGCTTCAAGGAGGCCAGGATGGGCAGCAATGGAAGCAGCTGAATCCAGTGCCTCCAGCATCAGTGGCCTAAGTCTAGTGCTCAGCAGTTAAGTACTAGTCAAGTCTAGTGCTCAGCAGCAATTGTATCCTCACAAGACCAGTGCTATGGTATGTTCATTGTCTGTGTTTCTGGCTGTGAAATCTCCTTTCTCTTCTGCTTATTTCTATCCTTCCCAATAGTACCATGAGCTCTCCATTATCCTCCATTAAGTTCCTTTTCTGCTTAATTAGCCATAGTGGTTTCTGTTGCTCACAAACCAAAAAGAGTGACTAATACAAATAGTCCATGTCAGCTGGCTGCTAGCATGAGACCATAAGAGAGGGGAAATATGGGAGCTGAAGCTGCCATTTGGAGATGGCCATGATGGGCCATGACAGTAGCAGAAGACTGTCTGTAGATGCTTCAAGAAAAGCAGACACCAAATACAATGAGGCTTTGGGGGGAAAAAAAGTAAGAGAGTTTGCATTCTAATTTAATATTTCCAGTCCCAGGCCCACAAAAATAGGATATACTTCATTTCCTACCTGTGGATTGTCTTGAAATTCCCTGTTATATCCTATGAATTCATCATTGTTTAAACTTGATTCATTTTATAAAGAGTTTTATTTGATGTAACCAAATGTGATCCTAGTCATCCAAATAAGTAACAAACCATAATTATCTAGGAACATACAAAACGGCATGACTGGGACACAGATGGACTTAGGAGACAAACCATGAGACGACCCTCTCTCCGTATCTATTCATAATAGTTCATGATGATTCTACCTTCAGTTCTGGGGTGGCACAAACATCGTATGCATGACTTGTGTTGGAACTTATTACCAAATGACATACATCTCAGTGCATATGAAAATCGCTAGGTCATATCTATATATTGTCCAAGATAACTGAGAAAGATTTCCCTAAAATGTTAAATATCAGTTGAGAACTGAGAAAGCTCCACCCAAAACAAAAACAATTAAAATATCACGTAAGAACCATCTGTCCAGACAGGCCCTGATTGCAGAGAAGAAGGTGGCAAGGCCTGCCGACAGATGGAGAAGTAGATCCACCCTGTGAGGAACGGTGGACAGCCGGCTGGCTCAGCCTGGGCTTCTGGCCATTGCTTCACACGTCACGACCACATTACAACTACTCCCAAATGTGGATGAAAACTCTGAGCAAGCCGCCCCAGGATGGGCTGACTGCAGCTCGGAATCCTGTGGGGAGCAGCACCAGTCCACCCACCCATCGCCTGGGAGTCCAGCAAGTGCTCACTTCTGTCCTGTCCCATGGAGGTGTCAGAAACCAGACAGGTCATCTGCTCTTCCTCTGGGCCTCCTGACCCTTTGCCTTTAACTTTCTTTTTTTTTTTTTTCCAGATTAACCAAGTTGGGAAACAATAAAAATCTTTTAGGGGAGACAGTTTGCCTCTGCTCTCACTCTTGGGGTGTCCCTGAGTGACTTAAGCAAAACTACCTCTCATCCAGGAACACAAAGGAATGATGGTTCCAGTTCTGAAAATCAAAGCAAAAATGTTGATGTCATGGGAAATGTAAAAGACCAAAACCCTGGGTAAGACACAAATCTTTCCAAGTCAGTTTTACCAACAAAAATCTAGAACCCACCTGCATTTTGAAAATTCTGGGAATCTAAGATTACCTGTTGAAACTTTGGAAAACACCATGTTTGTGTACAATTAACATAAAAATAGCTCTATTTACTACAATGGTTTATTGAAAGAATCAAATGAATAAATGTGAGAGTGGCTTGAAAGGTATGCAGTACTAAATAGTCACAAAGCATTATCATCACAGAGGCAGTCCTAACATTTGTAGTCATAGTTATAGCTGCTGATGTCATTAGCAAATTATCCGAATCGAGGACCTGACCTTTGTAGCTCACAGTTCAGTGAGTCCATTCATGCAATGCACTTGCAACAGTGCTTCATGGCAGGTGCCTGTAAGCCTGAGCTACTTTATCAGGATGACTGCCAGTAGTAGTGGTGGTGGTTACCTTGATTCGTATTTTTTTTCAGTAATGGGATGGGAATCTTTCAATTTACTGTACTATATAACTTTCTAGTACTACATGTACTTTCTTATAACAGAAACTTGAGAATTTGGGAATTATCAATCCCCTGATGCTGTCAGTTGTGATTACATTTACCAGCAATCGATATCAGAGGACGCACTGCCTCACTACCACCCAGAGACCCTGACTCCACAACATAGCTGCTGCCAACAGATCCATGCGCACCTTAGCGTCTGGTTTATCCTTCTCAAAGCTTAATTTGCATTGGCCCCTCCTGAAAGCCCCAAGGCCATATATTTCTTTTTAAGTAAAATAAAAGGAAATTTTGTTTGCAGAATTTTATGGCAGCCTTAAGGCATCACAAAAACCATTTGGGGGAATCACTGCCAAAGAGTGAAGTGGCATCAAACACAGTCCAAACGCCTTCACATGGCATCCCAGTATGTCTCAAATACAGAGTCTAAGTACATACACACTGACAGACTTCACACTCCATTATAGCCACAAACTGTGATACAGCCCCTATCACAGCCTATTACAGTGAAAGGTCACTTCACAGGTGTCCCAGGGCCCAACCATTGAAATGAGACCCGAGTTAGTTTCACCCAATGGCACACTGGCATTCAACAGTCACCCTCTCCTTACATTAGCATGCTGCGATTATTCCCAGCAGTGGGGCTGGGCCTCCATGGTAACGCTCTTCAGGGAGCTGGGCAAGCTCTTTCATTATTAAAATGAATAATTCTCACCAACACATTTAATTGGGAAATATTACATGTAAAGGGGGCACTAATGGAACAGCTCTGAGAACCAAGCCGTGTGATAGAGATGCTTTTTGATGTGAATTTTAGCAATATTCTCCTCATCCCATCACACCATGCATTATTTAGTTGGTTTTTTTTTTAAAAAAAAAACCCTATTACTTTGTTTCTAAGTGGAGATGGAATTATTGAGTCCGAAGAAGCAAAGCTTTGAATGACTCCCATTCGTTTGAACCATTACCAACCCACAAAAACCAAATACAGCGAATCATCACGTTACCTCTGCTTGCTAGGAAATCGAGCAAAAAATACCCTGAACATAAGATCAGCCAGTTAACACAGAGAGATGGGTTAGCTTTACAGAGGAATAGCTATATTATTTCTTTCTTGAGACACAGCAATTTGTATATTAAAAGCATTAGTCTAATTCCATGCATGGATATCCTTAAGTACATTTTCCATGCTTACGCACAGATACATATGTGTATTTCTGTGTATGTGTTATGTACTCTCAGAGAAATAAGACACTCTAGAGGCAGACAAAAAAGAACTAAATCTGATTATTAACTTGTCACATGCAAATATAGATAATTTAAGTCCTCTGACATATTTCCCTTAGTGTTCTCTATAAAGAAAGTTTTCATCATTGAAGAAGAAAAAAACATTGAGGACCAGTGTTGTCATTCAATGTCTTCATTTGCATAGATCCCAAAGCTGTTTCTATGGGGGAGAAAATTATAGACACACAGGGAATAATAACACTGGAAAACTAAAGAATAAAAGGCAAACATATTTATCCACTGGCAAGAGGCTATGTAATCATCAGAAATTTTACCCTTTGACTTGTAAGCATTTTCTCTGAAAGTAGGATGTTGCTTGTACTACGTTTAAAGATTCTAAGCATGACTTAAAAAAAAAAAAAACCCTCCTTTTGGTTATGGGACTATATAGTTAGAACTTTTTGTACATTCAGTTTAATTAATGTGAGATTTCATAAGGCTTGAACATCTCACATGCTGCCTACAATACTATAGATAATACTATATATCTTCCTAAAACTTCTCTGAGGTTAATTGGTGTATCACCCTTGGACCCTCAAAGAGCTAGAAAGATCTCAGGGACAAAGTGCAACAGAGACTGCCCATTAGCTTTCCCCTGACCTTGGCAGGGTCTTCTGCCACCCCGGCCCCTGTCCACCAGTACAAATCTGCCAGTCCTGGGATTCTTGCTCCTCAACTGCACTTCTCAGTACCCCGCACCAGTTTGCCCCTACGGAATTTCCGCTTAGCGACTAAAAAGCATAACCCAAAGCACTGCTCAAATAATGCAAATATCAAATTACACCGCTGCCTCCAAATCCCTAGCCAGCTCTCTAGATTCTCGAGCTTCCTGAATCACCCTCTTTGTCTCACTGTATGTGTCAGGCTGCCTGGTCTCCAAATGCTGGAAGAAAATCAAAGAGTTGCTTGACTGGAAAGGGGTAATTACTATCAGTGACATTTCCATTAGGAAGTTTCCTACCGAGCTGCTCTCATCTTAATACCAAATACTCATATTAATGTCCCTCCCCAACTCAGCTCTCTACACTAATTTTTAAAATTAAAATTCTAATGATTTATAATGAATGACTGCTCACTGTCAGGCTGTAAAACTAATGACTCCAGGGCACCTAAATGACATGTATTTCTACCCACCTAGACTTCTGTGTGCCTGATCTTTACTATGGGGTTTATATCATGCTTCACTGTTTGCTTTGTATCACATGATAGGCCTCTGACTATTCCAATTAGTCAGAAATGGCAGGAGTTAATTCCTGTCATATATCATATGATAGGCCTCTGCAGTTTTTCATTGTTTAATAGCACATGCAGCATAAAATACACGTAAGCAAACAGCACAGTGGTTTTCAAACTTGCTTTAGCAACAACCTTACTGTCAAAAGAAATCTTACACTAATTGAGTGTAGAGGCAGTGTTCGTTAATATAAACTTATTAGTGCCCTGGCCAGTGTGGTTCAGGTAGTTGGAGAGTCAGCTTGTAAACAGAAAGGTCATGGGTTTGATCCCCAATAACTGTGTGCATGGGAGGCAACCAATCGATGTTTCTTTCTTTCTCTCTCTCTCTCCTTTACCCTCTCTAAAGTAAATATATATATTAAAATATATGTGCACATTTATTAGCATAAATAAAATTTATAAGTTCATGTGTGTAACAATTTTAAGTCAATAAGTCTGTTTTACTAAAAAGGAAAGCAGAAAGCAGGATTTAAATGAAAATTAGAGTATGTATTAACCACAGCATGTAATTCATTTGCATTTTGGGGGGGTTCCCTGCATAGGTAAACTGTTTCTGTTAACTTGCCCTGTGTTCCCAAGCTATTCTTCAATTAGTCAGAAATGGCAGAGGTTTTATTCCAAGGTCTACAGGAAATCGAGATAAGCTGGCACCCTAAGTTGTCATAGGTCAAATGGACCTTATTATATTAAAATACCCTGTACAACACATGAGTTATTTCATGTGACTCAACTGCATGTTATTTTATTACAATTTTAATAGTCAAAAAATATTTTAAACACAATCTGAATCACCCCTTTAAGGAATCATTAAAACCCGGCCATGAAACACTAGGGCAGAACAAAACACCATTGATGCAGATTCGGTTGAAGTTTAGGGGAAAACAAGTAGCTAAGAGATAAAGAAAAGGTTCACTTGGGAAAGGCTGTGGCCACCACTACTTACCTCCCTCAGCACGTTCCTGTATCTGTATCCCAATGCTGGTTTCGTTCCTCTTGCACTGCAAGAGGTTGAGCATGCCTCTCCCCCTTCCCAGGAGACTGTATGCAACTGAAAGCAGAAGATCATTGATCAGGATTGAATTGCGCCCCTCCTAAATTGACATTGAAGTGTTGAAGCCTTAACCTCCAGTGTGGCTGTACTTGGACACAGGACCAAGAAGAAGGTGATTACAGTTAACTGAGGTTATAAAGGTGGGAACACAGACAGCAGGTGGCCTTGGCCTGAACCCGCCAGGAGGCCTCAGAGCCAGTGCTCCTAGTGAACAGCTTCACACCACATTGAAGCACCAGCACCCAACCACTTCCACAAGTGACACGCTCAAGAGGTGGACGCGGCAGGCACTAGAGCCCCATTGAAGTAAGTCCCTCTCTGTGGGATGGGCCCCTGTACAGCTGATCCTCTGCAGTGGTAGGAGGTCAGTGGTCTGATGTTAGTGGTCAGTGGTCACAGCCAGTCCTTGCATTTGACCGTCACGGGGGTAAATCCCTCCCACTGATGTGCCAACAGTAATCAAGGCTCAACTGCAAGGGGAGAGTGTACACAGCTGACACAGGGGGCACACCTGGAGTGCCCAGCTTGGGTCAACAGGGAGGCTGTGCCACTGGACCCTACAGAACACCTACTACATTAGGCCCCTCTACCAAGTCTGGGAGACATAAAGCTCTAGCTAATACATAGAAAAAAGGACACTAAGGCTGCCAAAACAAGACAAAGAAACATGCACCATGTGAAAGAAAAGAACAAACCCCCGGGAAAGAACTAAACAGAATGGTGTCGGAGCCAACCTGCAGGTCTTAAGTCTTGAACTTCGGAATTTTAAAGCAGGAGCAAAGCAACATTTTAGACTGGGCCTGAAACAATGTCACATCCTGAAGAACTGTTTTCAAGGACAGCAAACAAAGGCAGGTACTGTGATGATAAGACTGCTGGCTACTGGACTGAAAATTTAAAACATTGATTAAAATTAGTGTCATGATGTTAGCTTATCCACACCTATGCAAATGCCTTCATTTTATTAGCATTATTGTCCCCCCCCACCCTTTCACATAAATCCCCCTTGCCTTTGTCTCCTAATCAGAACAGTATTTCGGCTTCTACCTGAATCAGTGCTTCCCAAATGGCTACCTTTTTTTTTTTGGACCTCACATAAATGTTTGTTGCCTCTCAAAAAAAAATTTCCTTCATCATTTATTAAATGGTAGAACTGATTTTACTACAATCAGAAATGCTGAATTAATCAGCTGATTAATCAGGGGCATCACTCACTCTGGAGTTGCACAACTTACACACGTATGGGGTAAGTTTGCCACACATTATTTATATATTTATTTTATTTATCACTTTTAACTGTTTTGAAACAAAAGCCTTTTTAGAATAATTTGACTCTAACAATGGTGTAAAATAATTAATATGTTTTTTAATATTCTAAATTTACTTAATAATTATTAAATAAAAAATATCTATTTGTACTATTTTTAAATGTCCTTTAAAATAACATAAATGGGACATCCCATTTAGGATGGCAGCCCCAATGTAGCCTCTCCAAATTTTTCAACAAAATGTCATTGGAAATATTAAAATATGATCCATTTACAAAGTCCAAGGCTGATACAACATACCACCAAGTCTGGGACATATTTGCACTCTGCACAGTAAATAAAAGAAATTAAAAATCAAATTAGTATCTAAAGATAGAGAATATCTTGGAGGTTGGGGAGGTAAGACCAAACACATTAACTTGCCATCCACTAGAAGCTCCAAAAGAAATGTAATTGGTGTTCAAGTGGACAGAATGAAGAATGAAGCCAAGGTCATCTGCATGTCTCTGTAGGAGACAGAGACTATGAAGTCTTCTTTTTAAATTTACTCTCCATGCACTCTTTTTTCTTATTATTATTTCCATGCACTCTTGTGAGGATGATAACATTTCCTCTCTGGATGCTACTGCAGGTGATTTTGCAAAGTTTTGCCCTTCTTCTGAGTCTGTTGGGTACAACTACCTCTCCCTTATTCTACAAGGCTTCTTCCTAAACCTTGTGTAAGTTTTTTATCTCTACCAATCCTCAATTTGGGGATGATTTTCATGGGCTGGGTGTTTGTCAGTGGACAAGCTATGGACTTGACCTGTGGTTCTGCTTTTTGTCCACTCATGCCCAGCATGAGTCCAGTCCTTGATTTCATTCTAACAAGCATAAGAGGACAATATGTTGGTATGAACTGCTCTGAGCTTTTTACTCTCCCTTCTCGGGCAGTAGTCAGGCCCTTCAGGCTTACGTCTTAGGGAAGGAAAGACACAGAACAACAAAGTAGAGTCATGTCTCATCTCTCTCCATGTGGAACTCTGGAATGCTCAGCAGAGATAATATTTGAGAGATGTTTTTTCCTCAGATACTGGGTTTTAAATACAACAAGCCAAGTTTATCCTATAAATAATAGATGATGTACAAGCCAGTTCTTAAGCCTGAGACTTGATTAAAAGAGTATTTAAAGATCCTGCTAAGTATCCCCAACAAGTACCTGCCTCTGTTGGGACAGATCTCATGACAGGGGCAGTAAACTCCCAGAGTGCAGTGGGGCTTAGAAAGCAGAAAGGACTCTACCTTATTCTCCAGGAAAATCCTATGACTGTACCCCAGGACACTTGAACAAGTCCATGGTAGTTTGAAAGAAGAGCTGAATACTTCCTGTATATTCAAAAGTATGAAGAAATGGCTAAGAAAGGTTTGCAGCCTATGCAGCTCCTTACAAACAGGAGTAAGAGCACCCTAAGTGCCCTACACCAAGGCAGCACTAAACATCAGTGGGCGCAGGTATGAAAAACCAAAGTCCAAGGGGGATGAGTTAAATCTCCTACCTGTCAAAGGGACAGCTGCCAATGACAGCGGACAGTCCCCTCCTTGCAATACCATCATGCTATTGTAGCCCCTGCATCTGAAAAGAAAAGAGAGAAAATACATTCTCACTTGATGAGTTTGCTGGGGTGGAGATGAAGACCTGTATTGTCTGAGTTGAAACCTAAAATAACTGAGATTAGCAAAACAAACAACAAAAAAAAAACTGAGGTTGTATTCTATCATCAAGCACTGATGATAAAGACAAGTTGCAGTACAGAAAAAATGAAGAAGCTACATTTGCACACCTGGTTAGAGATTCAGACCCTCTCATAAGTTTGGGGGTAGGTCCAGTTATTGATAGCCCAGGGATACCTTCCTCTTACCCCCATATTTTCTTCTCTGATATACTAAGCAGATACAGTATATGAAAACAATAACTCCCAACATCCAGGCCTAACAGGATTCTTTCCATCTCTCGCACACCCATCCCACCAAACAGACAGTCCAGGCAGTACTGTTTGAAAGGGCCTACACCTGCCAACATGTACTGTGTCTCTCTGGAGTCTGGGCTCTCCCTGAACTGTGAGAGAGAGGCATGGCACCGACCTGGGGTTAGGAGGGCTGCTTCCAGCCAGAAGAGCACTTTTTTCTTTGCGAATAAAAAATGCCTATTATACCAGACACTCTTGTACACTAAACAACATGCCCAGCTGTACCCAATGGCCCTTGATCAAGAAATGAGAAACTTAATCTACTTTCTTCACAAACAAGAACTGAAGGGAGGCTGCTCATTTTCTAGTGAGTATCAGCCCTGGCACTACAAATAAGAAGCAAATGTGGAGGAAGCATGATGTTTGTCCTGACTTTTTGCCAGACGCTCTTTATTTTATGAAGAAACAAGGTAGTAAGGCATGTGCTATTGCTTGTTTTTAATTTAATTACTCCATTTAATCTATCTGCAAATACCTTTTAGAAAATGTCAGCTCCTGGTCAGATAGTAGGATTAAGTTATCCTCGATAAATGCTACGTGGATGGCTGTCCTACTTGTGTTCATCACCTTTATCCACAAAGCTCTGAGCTCCCAAGTTCAGGCAGCAGAGGCAAACAGGGAGGATAAGCACCATCGTGCTCTCTCCTCGGTAGTTCCTTGAGTTTTGCAGATGCTATATGTACTAATTCTTAAAGCTGTTTTTAGTATTTCCTGGAGATTTGGCATGTATGTAGAATAGCCCCAGGTGGCCATCCCTAAGCAAATTATGTAAATTTGCTAAGCTTCAGAATGCTTAGAATCAAAATAGAGCTTAAAATATCTACCACATAAGATTCCTAGCACATGTGAGAACACCTAGCACAGTGCCTGGCGCAGCAAATATGTGTGCACCTTACTTTCATGAGCCTGTGGTGACAATGAGGTCACACTGCCAGTGAGAATGCAAATTTCCGTGGCACATGCCACATCTGTACTATGAAGGAGCTGCAGATCCTTTTCAGAGATGGGTATGGTTAACTCTGGGAGGTCCAATCTTTGTGATTACACCTGATGTTCATATAATTTCCCAGAGGGATTTCTCGCTTAAGTCTGCTACTCGTCAGGCCACTGGAGAGCCAGGCCTCACCACAGCCTCTATTGCAGGTTCCATCAAGATCATATGGGTGTCTGTGCTCCTAAAGTGACAGGCCGTTGTAGACCAAAGTAGCACTGTATTTCTGCTGCCTACAGAGCAGAAGTAGGCTGTGCCATCTTACCACCACGTTTTGTTGCATGCTCTCTACACAAAATAGCTCCTTTGGTTTGTAGGGGAACCAACTGCCCCAATTTCTCAGTACTGTCCTGGTGGTGGCTTTGAAAATTCCACACACCTGGAAACCGCAGGCAAACTGGAGCAATTATTCATCCTAAATTTCAGATGCCAGGTAGACGAAGCCCTCAGGGAAACAGGCATCATCCTTTTTTCTCCAACCTCCTCATGCCCTCAACCCCACCCGATCTGTGTTTGCCCCCAGAAAATATACATAAACCTGTATTAGTTTCCTAACAAGTTACCATGAGCTTAGTGGTTTAGAATAACATCCACTCATTAATCATATCACAAATTCTATATTTCAGAAGTCTGAGTATGTCTCAATTGGATTCTCTGCCCAGGGTCTTCTGGGGTAGATATCAAGGAATCAGCCAGACTAATTTCTCATCCAGTGGTTCTGGGGAAGGATCCACTTATAAGCTCATTAAGGTTGTTGGCCAAATTCAGTTCTTTGTGGTTGTAGGACTGAGATCCCTGCAGGCTGTTAGTCAGAGGCCACTCTCAGCTTCCAGAAGCCTCCCCAAATTTCTGGCCAGGTGGCCCCCATCCATTCATCTTCAAAAACACCAACAAGGAGTCTCCCTTGTATTGAATCCCTTTCACACACCCAGCCCCTTCAGGGAGAGCCCAGTTCCTTCAAGGGCTCACCAAGTAGATCGGGTTTACCCTGGGTAAGTTTCCTTTCTTAAAGTTAATTGTACCATATAACATAACTTAACTGTGGACAAATATTTCACCATATGTCAAGGTTCATCCACTCTCCAGGAGAAGAGCTTATACAGGCGTCAGGGTCATTGTGGATCATCCTAAAATCCTGCCCGCCCCACCTCCTTTCCTCAAAAGTTGCAAAGAGATGCCTGATGAGGGCAAGGCTCCAACGCCAGACACATCCAGTCTCATTTGAGGTTCTTCAATATCAACCAATGTCTTTGATATATTGATGTATTCTTTCTCATGGGACAAACACTTACTCAAGGTCTGTTGTGAGCCTGGTACTATGTCAAATGTTAGAGATCCACGATGAACCCTTGCCCTTGCCTAGTGGGGCAAAATTAATAAAGTAGTCATAAAGTGAGAAATTGTGTCTTTGACTAATGCAAAGGACGTCAGGTTTGTGGTGCTATGAGATCCTACAAAGGGAGGATTTAACCCCACCTGGATCAAAGAACAGGGGCAGAGACTGCTGGCTGCCCACCCAAATCCACTCTGTTTCTGTCATAGAAGATGACACAAGCCTGCCCAATCCGCACTGCATTTCCTAGCTTCTTTTGCCCTTAGATGTGGGCAAAAGAGAGACAAGGTTCTCTTTAATGAGTAGAAGTCAATGGTGCCACTCCCAGGCCTGGGCCATTAAATTCATTGCCACACCCATGAGTGACAATAACGTGGCCCAGAGCAACCATGAGAGTGGCAGAGCCACAGTCAGCCTAAGTCCTTAAAGGACCACCCCTGACCACCACCTCTGCCACCACCTGTATCAGCCTGGACTGTCACATGAGAAGGAAAGACACTTGTCTTTTGTTTGAGGCACTACTTTTAGGTCGATTGTTTCAGCATTTCAGCCTTCCCCAAGTCAAACAGAACTACTTGCTGGAAGGCAAAACATAACATAACACTTTCTCCTCTTACATTTCTATAAGGTGTCTCTGAAAGGCTTTCACATCTAGTAGATTTAATTCTCTCAGTAACCCTATGAGACAAGTAGTAGGACATCTATTACTACACGCACCAGTCAGATGAGGCTTGGAGGAACCCAGTGGCTCAGAGAGGCTCCCATTGTCTCTTTAATCACTTCTGGGATCTCTGTCACTGACTCACCATTTAGATTGAGATAAGTCATCCCTTTCTTTATTTATAGGACATGGTTATTCCTGTCTTCCTACTTAAGGGGAAGAAATTCTGTGGGGCTGGTTTATAAAATGCTTTAGCAGAAAGACAACACAAATGGGATGCTCAGTTATAGATGCAAGAGAAGCATTATTTGGCAATGCCCTTCTAATTACTTACTCTTCAATATCTTGGAGCCATTGGAAATGGATATGATATGATATGATATTATTGGTCTTAGTTCTCCTACATTTTAACATGACATAATCTCATTCTAGGTCTCATTCTCTCTTGGGTCATTTTGACTTCATTTATTCATCTGTGTGTTATCAGAAAATGTACCTTTTCAAACTCTATCATTTACTGGTATGTTCACCAAAATTTATGAGCATTTATCATGTAAAAGACACTATGGTAAGCAAGGGATATCCATTAGCAACCAGTGCAAGCGCGGTTCCTGCCCTCAAGGTTACAGTGGAACAATAAATGTGCAATTTTATGTAATTATAAATAGTCATTTATGCAAAAAAGGAACCAAGCAATGAAGGTGATAAGAATTGAAACACTCTTTTTATTTCTTCTTACCTCTAGCTGCATAAACAATGCAGCCTACTAGGCAAGCCATGGTTAGGATTACTCACAAATGTATTATTTTCAAGTTGCTAAGACAGGCTATT
>PVIA01010087.1:23862-54926 GCA_004024845.1 Tonatia bakeri
GGGAGGGAGGGAGGGAGGGAGGGAGGGAGGGAGAACTCTGTGATAAGTGAGAGACTTGTTCTTTTGTACCCAACATTCTGATCATCTCTCCTCAGGCCCTGACTGAGTGACCAAACATGATTTGGGCACTGAGCCAACCTGGGAGATACTTCTGCACCAAGTCCAGGGCACCCCAAAACCATCATAATTTGAAAAACTACATCCTTGCCCTGAAAGCCAAAGTAAAAACAGTGGTCTCACTACCACAGTTCTGCTTCCACAAAGCCTGTTCTGTCCCCAGACAAGCTGGCAGAATAGTTGGTAGGATCTGAGGGCCAGAGTGAGAAGGGAAGTTATTTTAGTAAAGGAAAAGAGAAAAACACTTAACTAAGTGTCTATTCTATATAGCAAGTGCTGTACTAAGCACTCTCTTCCTAAATCCTCACAACCCTACAGTTGCACACCTTTTCAGAGCACCCCCTGCCCGGCCTAAGTTAGGGCTTTATGTCTCACTCTCCCATAAGTCCCCTGGCACCTCTAAACCTGAAATGCAGAAGTGAGACCCTCCTATGTCTAGCCTGGTCATTCTGTATGCACCAATTCTCACCTTTAATGAAAAGCTTACCAGAAATCAGATTGAAATTCTGGGACATCACAGCTTCAGAGCCATACGGCAATGAGAATAAAACCATAGGGCTTCTTGGTTTCTCTTCCAATACTCTGCTCATGCAATTTTTCTTCCGTTTTAAGCCTAGGAGATATAGTTCTGAGGTCCTCGCTCCCTGCACATCAGTGAGGCACACTGCCACAGAGCTGAAACCCTGGGGAAACGCAGACCCAAAGCATTCAAGAATAGAACATATGGTTTCCCTGAAGCAGAGTGGCATGGTGACATCTGTCTTTACAAACTTAACAGGCCATAATCTGCTAGAGCTGCTGCAGAATGGCCTGTGTGTCTTGGCATTCACCATCCTCTGCTCATAAATGAGCTTTTCAGCTGGGTGTAGGTATGGAAACCAGACAGCTTCTAAAGTAAAAGAGGCTTCTCAAGCAGAACTAAAAAGCACATTCAGATTCTGGGCTGAGTATTCATAACATTTAACTATTTCGTTGATTAATAAAACAGTCATTTCTTTCTTAGTCACAGAAACATCAGTGCATCCATACTGAAGCATCACAACTTTGCATACAGTTATTGGGGGAGTGTTGCTTTCTTGTCCACATCTTCAGGTATAGAGCTAGGGAAAGCTGGTCTCCACCACCACCATCACCACCACCGACACTACTGCCACCTCCTTGCAGCGCTCACTGAGGCCTGTCATAGATGCCTTCAGGTGCTCCCACAGCAGTGGCCCACCCTAGCACCTTCACTCTGTTGCAACCCCCTTCTGAATTGACTGTATTCTCACTAACATGCAAGGTCAGTGAGGACAAAAACCACATCAATATTGTTGACCATCATATTTCTAACATTGCACATACACAGAAGGCACTCAGTGAGTGTTTAATGCACAAATAAATTCCTTCCACTCTTAGATTTCTTCTCTCCCTTTGCACACTTTCCCTTGCTTTGGCCTGTGCTTCCTGGCCTCAGACTTTACAGTCCCCGTGTGGTTCCTCACAACATGAATTTTCTCAAAACCCATGCTTGGTTCATACCTGTGAAAATCAGTACACTGATTCCTTGAGACCATAGAGGGACAGCAACATTTTAGAATCAGCTAACATCTTAAAACTTTGTTATTCTAACAGGTTTTTCTTTCTCCATCTGACTTTTGTTCTAAGTTTTTTAAAGCTATTATAAAAATAGCTACTGCTCATTGTTAAGATGGGGAGGGGGGGTACAACAAGTGAAAACGAGGGGTAACAAAACCTCCCGTGGTATCAGGGTTCACACAGTCATGTCAACATGTTTCATCTGACTCTTTCCCCTAGTTCCCCTTTCACAGCAGAGTTGTATGATGTAACACCTGCCTCTTGAATGTTCTGCTTTTTTCCTGGAATTCTGTCTTCCTTTTTTTCTCTTTTCTCTTTTCTCACTTGATATACTGTCCCTGGCTTATCTACTTAATTCCAAGGCTTCAGGTACCATAGAGGTTATTTAAATGTCATTAGAGTTGAATTAAATTGACATTTTTTCCCTCTTTCCTTAAGGCCTAGCCAATGAAGTATGCACACAAAGATCACTAGCCAATTATAACATACTGTTTATTAATGGCATTAGTAGAGCAGAGCTCTGGTAAAAGCTGAAATGAGAAACACAGCTCAGGATCAAGGTCACAGAGGGACTTTCTGCTTCCCAGGCTTGGGCCCTGGGACTTAGCTAGCCATGCCCAGCATAAGTGAGCAGTAAAGGCGAGCCTTACATGGGCAGCCCCAAACCCACTCACACAACTACTCACACAGACAAGAGTCAGAGGCCAGCCTCTCCAGCCTGAGCACAGACAGGAAGAGAGACAACGTGGAAACAGAGAGACAGATGAAAGAGTATGCTTAACAAAAGCATTACTCTGAGCTGACCTGGCTTTGTAGTCCTTACCAGACCCATGGGGAAGACAGAGAAAAGAAAGAAACCATTCTTCCACACTTCACACAGAATAAAGTCCTAGACAGTCTAAATCCAGCTGCATGGATCCAGACAGTGGATGAAAGTAGAGGGCAGGTCAGTAATACTACTCACCATTAACAGTGGCTCTGCCCACAATAAAATGCAGCCCATTAATTTCAAGTTCTGAGCTATTGATGAACCTTTTCTCTCTGCCTTAGCAGGGAGTAAATGAGGGAATGTGAGAGGAGACAAAGTGCCCTTCCTAGTACTCCTCCAATCAGTGCAATTTTTTATGCACTAGCTACAGGGAACGGACAGTTTTGCTCCCCAATCTGTGCCTGGCACACAGCAGGTCCTGCATAGATATTTGTTGACTAAATAAATAAATGACTCCCAAATCTGTTTCTCTAGTCCTGATCCCTGTCATGAACTCCAGACCTACATATATTAATTTCCCCCCAGCCTTCCTTCCTATAGCCCATTTTAGTAAATGGAACCATTACCTATGTAACTTAACTATTCAGGTCATATCCTCCAACTCTGCGTAATTTCATTAAGTATGGATCACGCCCCCAGAAAAAAATTATTTTTTTTTTTCCTTTTTCTGCTTAGAGGGAGAGAAACACCAATTTGTGGTTGCTTCTCAAGCACCCCCTACTGGAGACATGGCCTGCAACCCAGTCAGCCATGTGCCCTGATTGGGAATTGAATCAGCAACCCTTTGGTTTGTGGGCTGGCACTCACCCACTGAGCCACACCAGCCAGGGCCAAAAAATTTAATTTATTACCCAGTAGTATCAGTCTCTAACTCCATCTTTCTCCCTTCCTTTCCCTGCCTCTCAAGTTTCTAAAGACAGTAGACAAAAGAAATTTGGCTTATTCAAGGGAAGTTTTTCAATTATAGTTTACATTCAATATTATTTTGTATTAGTTTCAGGTATACAGCATATGCTTTTGATGTCTAAAAATCATTTATTGAAAACAGCAAAGGTTAGGCTCACTTCTTATTGCCTTCACTGAATTCTCTTACTTGATGGATAATTAGCCTGCAGACTTTCCTCTTCATATCTTATGGATTATCTCTCTATTTTTTTAAGCACAACCCCAGCCAAAAAAACCCAAAAACTCCTTGGGAGTTTGGATATTGTATTGTTTCTTACATATATTACATTTCTTAAATTAAAAATTATTCTGCAACACATTCTAATAGTACACAGGTTACAACTATCTCCCACTGAATTATTACCCCCTGTATTTTTTTCTTGGTTTTGAATTATTGGAAATCATCCTCAGCTACTGAATTATCAGTCAAGAAAAAGCACTATTTTCTCTGTGATATAAAACCTTCAATGGAATGTTAATAACTATATAATTTTGAAATGTCTCATTTCCTCTGCAAATCCTCTGAAAGTAGTCAAAATTCATGTCAACATGAAAGACCCCATCAACACCAATATCTTTATCATACATTTTTTTGCAATTTGCCAACCAGTTTTCATCTTACCAAGAACCTGAATAACTCATTTATTGAGCATTTTAGAGTTCACTGGTTGGATTTTGCTAGAAGCGGCCCACAAATATGTAACATGACAAAGAATTCAAAGAAAACAGGTATCATATCAAACAGCACTTGAATTGAAAGAAAACAGGTACAAAACCAAAATTTGACTATAAAAATAAATCAACACATAAAATATATAAAAATAGTAGAAATAAAATACTGCCCCTACTAAGTGGTTGTTGTAAAAAGGGTTATAATCTTCATTTATTTCTTCCTGATTATTAGAGAAAAACATGAATACTGTCCAAAAAGGACCTCATGAATGTTCATGCAATACTGCCCTACATTTTATTTTAACCAGAATATGTGAATAACTAAGATGTTTCATCTATCTGCAGTATGAAAATTAATACATTTATGCTATAAACTAGTTCTTGGCATTCTGAGCTATTATTCCTACTTTTTAAATTATCTAGCCTGCAAAAAGCTATTAAAATAATTCTTTTCACAATAAGGTATTTTTTCTGAGAAAAGTATTTGTAATAGCTACTTTTTAACTTATGAGTTTATTCAAGTTAAATATCTACAGGAAGAGCCCTCTCTGGAATGTAAAATATGGAAAGACCTGCAGTAGGTGGAGCCAGAGGTCTGACCTGCAGTCACGCACCCGTTACTTCCCAACAGGGCGGCCTGGAGTCAGTCTCATTTTCTGACCTGCATGTTTGACCTGCATGTTTTTCATTTGTAAAATGGATTTACTAATGAGAATACCCTACCTCATAGTATTTGGGTAAAACTTTAACGGAATTATACATGTTATGAGACAAGCACAGCTCCTAGCATATCTAATAAGTGTTATTTTCAAAGAACATATGGTTGAATAATTCTGTATCTTTAAATGAGGAACACCTTTCCATACATGGTGCAAAGCCAGAAACCATAAATTAAAATGAGAATATATTTACATAAAACAAAGTTTTTAATAACAAAAAGATTTCAATCAAGGGTAAAATACAACTGCAGAAAATAGTTGCAACATACATACCAGGAAGAGGGTAAACATGCATAGGGCATCAAGTTCTTATAAATCAGCACAAAAAAGGAAGAAAAATGGGTAAAGGACATGAATAGGCAATTCCAAAAAATAGGGCAAATAAATATATGAACAGATGTTCAGTCTTACTAGTAATCAAAGAAAATCAAACAAAACAACAGACTGACTATAATTAAAAGATGTGTAAAATCCAGCATTTGTAAGTGTGTAGGCTGCCCTCATACAAACATGTCTGCTAAGTATATTGATTGATTAAATTTTTTTGAAGGGCTCTGTAGTGATATATAGCAAAGTTTTAAAGACATATGCCCTGTTGTTTGTTATATTTATTTTTGGATAGTCTATATAAATATTATTTCCACAGAGAAAAAAATAAAGCTTTACCCATTTTTATTTAGTAAAATTAAAATAGTTTCCTTTACCCATGTTTATCTTGTAAATCGTTTCTTCTCCTCTTCTTAGGGTTGTTATGAGAAAGGTATTACATTCTCTTCCAGATAAGGTCTCAAATGGCCTCACAGGGAGTGATCGTAGCGAAATGACTACTAACTAACATCTGGGGGCGTCTCACGGATGGCAAAACACTGTCACCTTAGTTCTCACAGCTGCTAGACATAAACAGAGTTGGAACTCTGATTGTTCCATTATGAATGATTAGGAGACTCGAGGCTCTTTTTATCCTCAACTGGCATCAGACATTGCCCCATAGACTGAAAGCAAAACGGGGGGCAAAATTCAGAGACCTGGACCGTCTTCTCCACTGCCAACCCCTAGGGGGCGCGCAGTGGTCAGTAAATTAGTACCTACAGAGCAACTACACACTCTTTTGCCTATGATTCTTTTGCTTTCTGCAATATATTACATAAAGGGAACTTGATTGCCATCTGTTAAATGTTAAAGAGAATCTCTCCTCATTGCCAGTTTGTGAAATCAGTCGTTTTCTTCAAGGTCCTTATCAGATCAGACCATGGGTCATGAGAATTGCCCCTTCCCCCATAAAACCTGAAATTTACACAATTACCTATGACGCCATCAGAAATCGTGGCGGACAAAACTACAGTTGGCTAAAATGCCCTGTAGTGATTTCAGATCCCCAGTTCAGGAGACCTGCCTCCTTGACTCTCCCAAAACCTACTTCACCCCATCACACTCGTCAGGCCGCATTCCCGTATTAGGTACCCAATATGCTTATTCTCTTTCCCTCTCACAGTATTTTTTCAAGGGGGATCTGAGAAAAAAATCCACAAGGCTTCTGAAACTCAGTCATACCATAGTATAAATGATGCAATGGCATTTTGTAACCATTGGTCCAAAAATATAAGGTAAAATAATGAAGTTACTATAGGTAGGATTTCAGAGTATTCAAATATTGTCAAAATATTTGAGGCAAGTGGCTGTTTCTGACATCACATTAATAATGATGGTGCTGCATAGTATCTGCCCAGAGGACCTAGGCCCAGCTTTAGCCAGATACAGGGATCTAAACTCTATTTATCAGTAAGTCCTGAAAGTTAGGGAATTTTCCTGAAATACATTCTAATCTTCTTTAAAACCTTAAACCTCACTAGCAATTGCTTGACTGTTAATACCTGATATGAGCATTATGTTTACTTAGAATGTTCTGCAAATCCTTAAGAGACTTAGAATTTCTTTTCAAAGGCTTAGAAAAGAATATACCAAAGTACAGAGGTAGCAACTTTTTGGCCTGAAATAAATCATAGTCAACTACTCTGAGATCTATTACAAAAGAACTCTATTAATAAAATATTTTATGCTTTATATTAACAGATGAAGGTCAAGTAAATTATTGTGGTATAAATGGAGCCAAGAAGAATGACAGATTTACATCTGAGAACACAGAAAGCTGTCCATAATATATTATTTTTTAAGCAGGTTTCAAAAAATGTAAATACTATGGTCTCATAGTTTTTAATGAATGTAAAAAGATTTTATTTTTTTGCCCTGGTTGGTGTTGCTCAGTGGATTGAGCACTGGTCTGCAAACCAACAGGTTGCTGGTTCAATTCCCAGTCAGGGCACATGCATGGGTTGCAGGCCAAGTCCCCAGTAGGGGGGCAACCACACATAGATGTTTCTTTCCTTTTTTCTCCTTCCCTTCCCCTCTCTCTGAAAATAAATAAATAAAATAATTTTTAAAAAAGATTTTATTTTTGAGGTGGGGTAATTTTACCAATGTATTTTCATTCTCAATAATTCATAGGTCCAAATCATCCTATGGCTTCAATATCAAGATTCCTGTCAGATGGTCTCAGAGAGGTTCTGCCATAGCGTGGGGAAGACACCCCTTCCAAGAGTAAGAATCCATCCCAGGGCTGCCTATTCCAGAATATAAGTATCCCCTTCTTATCAGTGGGGGATATATTCCAAGACCCACAGTGGGTGCCTGAAACCACAGACAGCACCAAACCCTACATATACTGTGTATTTTCCTATACATATGATAAAGTTTAGTTTATAAATGAAGAGAATAACAATGACTAATAATAAAAGACAATTATAACAATGTACTTGTAATGAAAGTTATATAAATGTGGTCTCTCTCAAAATATCTTATTGTACTGCATTCACCCTCCTTTGTTGATATGACACCTACATGATAAAACACCTACATGATGAGATGTGTTTGTAGTTTGAGGCGCAAGAGCAAAACTAGCACAAATTTCTTTTTCCTTCACAATTTTATGGATAGAAGATTAGTTCTTCCTATAGATCTTAGCGACCTCACCTAATGTTTTTTTTTTCTTTTCTTATTAAGTGGAGAAGTTTTACCTTCTCACTTACAGCCTCTCTTTGGCACGTTTGAATTGCCGCCATCCCTAGTCTTGCACTTTGGTGCCATTATTAAGTAAAATAATGGTTACTCGAACCTAAGCACTGTGATCCCGGGACAGTTGATCTGATTGTCCAGATCGTGGCCACCAAGTGACCAACAGCTGGGCAGAAAGCATATACAACTTGAATATACTGGTCAAAGGGCTCATTCACAACCTGGACTCCACATGTGAGATTTTATCACACTACTACATACTTCAAATGTGATTTCAAATTTATGAATAATTTATTCCTGGAATTTTTCAGTTAATATTTTCCAGTCACAGTTGACTGTGGGAAACTGAAACCTCAAACAGCGAACCATAGAAAAGAGGGAGTACTACAGCAACTAAAGAAAGAATAAGGAAAATAAGGTAGAGAATGCAGATTTGGTCAGTCATTTCCTCTTGGGGCTGATAGCTCACAGATGAGCAGGTGAGGAGTCCATTCGTTGCAGAGGTTAAGGAGAAGACTTAAAGCAAAGGGACTTTGCCCTGTTTTCTTTAAGTAACCTTGACTTGCCACTCAGATATTCTCTGTACTTAATAGGCATCACAGAGAAGTACTAAACACAATGTTGGAAAAAAATATATAAGGACCCCATTATATCCCCATAACGTACATGCAAGAATAAACATACAATTGCATATGTGAAGTGGGAGCATAACATCACTTGTCCAGTAGAGATGAGAGAAGTTGGAGCTAGGTAAATAATGTGGCATGTGACGTAGAGCAGGCATTATGGCAGCGAATCTTCCTCCCTCATGGTGAGCACAGATTCCATCTTATTTCAATGCCCTGGCCCCTTTTGGCCACCAGAAACTGAATGAGTTCTCCAAACTAGACAATAGACTATCTACTGGTTTAATTAGTCATTAGAAATGCTCTGTTAAGTAGAAAAAATATGTTCAGTGACCAACCCAAAGGAGAATACTCCCTATGGAAATTCTGATTAGAATTCTCTAATAGCACAGAGCCAAAGAGAAATTCTAGAAAAACAGGCTGTGATTAGCAAATTTAAGAAAAAAAGAAGGAGAAGACAATCTCACATTTTTTGGTTTTAAAACTATGTGCATTTAACACAATATTATGTTTCCAAAAGCCATGAGGCTTTGGAAATCATGACCTGTACTCATTAAAAATAAAGCTTATTTCTTCTCCATTCCCAGGAAATTTAAATTTAAGACAGATGACATGACTAGCCTCATCCCAGCCAAGTTAGAGAAGTTGTTTTTTTTAATCTCTCATTATTCATAGAGTATGATTTTTCTAAGAACTAAAACCTTTACAAATGTAATTGACTCTTCCAACCAGCTGGAGTTGCCAATTGGTTCTAAGCCGAAGGCCATGTTCAGGGAGTTCTGTAAACTTTGTCCAATGCCAAATTTGTAATTCTAATCTCCAAACTTTCACAATATGCTCTGACAATGGAAAGACAGAGGGGATTTGTTATTTTAGTTAAAGCAGTTTTTCAACGGAACTCAAGGCTTGTGGAGGAATAATGACTGGATAGAAACATTTAGATTCTGACTTGCTGGGTAGAACATGGGCCATGGTGCTACGTGGGGAACAATAGCTTCCAAGGCATTCTGCCTGCTGAGCAAATGGAACAAAGTTACTTAGCCATGACCTGGGAGTCCACTCTGATTAAAGACCTAATATGATACATGTTTGATTCACTCCTGCCTAAGTTTTGTTAAATATTACCATCCAGGACCATTAAATGTTTTGAAATCTCCTAACTAATGTGCTCTGTGACTATATTTTTCCTTTCTTTTTTTTTTAAGTGCCAGAAGGGCTTAGTCACCTGTTTTAGAGAGAAATGAAAGCTGGAACACTAAAATGGAAAATACTTCAAATAGTATTGCATGGCTGTTTAAGCCAAACTTAGTCCAAGTAAATATTACGCGCAGTTTCTTTTTTCTGAGCACCTGGTCTGAAAGAGAGGCAATTTCAAACAAGAAGTATTCACTGAAAACCATGTAGCAATGTAGTACTAACAGGGAAATGAGATTTAGCACCCGAACTTGGGAATCCACAATTCATATACTCAAAAACACATATTAAATGTATTTAGCCTTTACTATACAACAAGGAGCCATGATCCCTGCCTTCACAGAGCACACAGAATGATAGAAATGATGGATAATTTAAAAAGCAATTACAAGCATTACAATGTGTGCGTGCCAGAGGAAACCTGGGATGGCACAGGAGCACATGTGAGCACCCAACATGCGCTTGGAAAGCCAGCAAAGGCTTTTTGGGGGAGGCTGCAGCCTGAATGATGAGTAGACTTTTCAAAATAAAACAGAGGAATATTCCCAATTTTAGAAAGATTATGTTGGTGAGGATAGGGGCTTGTTTGTGGCTTCTTATTATTCACCCATCAATGCCACAAATAGTTACTGAACGTACACTGTGTTTCAGGTGTATAGTAAAAGGGATTCCCTTCTTAATGTTATTTAATTAATAGTAATAATTAGTAGTATTTAATTAGTAGTAATAACAGTAGTTTCAAAATAGCATTGCCTATTTATAGAGTGTGTGTTTATTAACTCTCTTTCATTCTACAAACACTGGACTGAATGCCTAAAAAGACAGTTGACATTCTTCAAGTTGCTGACATGAAAGGAAGTCAAATCAGGTGAACCCTGTGGCCAAAACTCATGTCAGTTCACCTGGATAAAACATTATTTATCCATATGTTAATCCTTTGTGCTATGAAAACATGCTGATTTGTAAACAACGTAAGAAGTTTTTCAGGGAACTATGATTTTACTCACTCCATTTATATATCATTACTAACAATGCAAAATAATATCAATAATGTATTGTGGGATCTAAATATATATAGTATTAAAATATATGAAAATAGTAATGTAAATGGGAATCAAATCAGTGATATGCTAGAAAATGTTTAAGCAGTTCTCAGAAAAAACATTGAAAACATCCCACTTTAACTAATTCCCATTTCTGTCATATATCTATCCTTACCATAAACAATCTCATACTACCAATGTTTTTATAGTTGGCTCACAAAATTTCTGAAAATTTATCAATCAACCTTCAGGAGCTGGTATGAGCCAGCCCCAGCACACCACTGGGTGGTGGAAGTTAAGGGATGTAAAATACTAAGTTTCTTGATTGTCTGACATTAGGCTTCAATAAATAATGAGGCATATTGTCATTTTCAGGTAATGATTAAAAGAATAGTAGAGCAATGTATTACCAACAAGCAAGTAGAGGAAAAATAGAATAAGTAATATTTAATTGATAAAAGGGAGTGCATGAAAAGAGGGAAAAAGAAATGTAGAATAGGTGGGACAAATAAAAATCTAATAATAAGATTGTAGACTTAAACCAAAATATAACAGTAATTGTATTTAGTATGAATGTATTATATACCCCAATTTTTTGTTTCTTTTTTATTGTATTTTTTCTATTACTATTTACCCACCTTTTACCCACTTCCCTGACATCACCACACTGTTGTCCATGTCCATGAGTCCTTTCTCCTTTTTGCTCAGTCCCTTCCTCTTCTAACTTCCAATAGCAATAGCTGTCATCCTGCTCTCCATTTATGATTCCATCTCTATTTTGTTTGTTAATTCAGTTTGTTCATTAGATTATACTGAGTGAAATCATATGTTATTTGTCTTTCTCTGATTGGCTTATTTCACTCTTGCATAATGTTCTCCAGGTCCAACTATGCTTTCACAAAGGCTAAAACTTTCTTTTTAATGGCTAAGTAGTATCCCATTGTATAAATGTTCCATAGTTTTATTCACTTATCTGCTGATTAGCACTTGGGCTGCTTCCATATCTTGCCAACTATAAATAATGCTGCAATGAACATAAGGGTGCTTATATTCTTTCAAATTAGTGTTTTGGGTTTCTTTAGATATATTCCCAGAAGTGGGATTGCTGGGTCAGAAGGCAGATCCATTTTTAATTTTTTGAGGTATCTCCATCTTGTTTTCCATAGTGGCTGCATCAGTCTGCATTCCCACCAATAGTGCATGAGGGTTCCCCTTTCTCCACATCTTTGCCAGCACTTGTTTGTTGATTTATTGATGATAGTCACTCCAACCTGTGTGAGGTGATACCACATTGTGGTTTTAATTTGCATTTCTCTGATGAATAGTGACCTTGAGCATCTTTTCATATGTCTATTGGCCACCTGTATGTCCTCTTTGGAGAAGTGTTTATTCAGGTCCTTTACCTATTTTTTAAATTAGATAATTTGTTGTTGTGTTTTACAAGTTCTTCACAAATTTTGGATAGTAAACCCTTATCTGATGTATCCCATTCTGTGGGTGATCTTTTCATTTTGTCGACGGTTTCCTTTTCTGTAAAAAAATCTTTTTAGTTTGATATAGTCCCATTTGCTTATTTTTTTCTTTTGTTTCCTGTGACTGAGGAGATATATCAGATAAAATAATGCTTCAAGTAATATCTAAGATTTTACTGCTTATGTTTTCTGCTAGGATTTTTATGGCTTGGGGTCTAACATTTAAGTCTTTATTTTGAATTTATTCTTGTCTGTGGTATAAGAAAGTAATCCAGTTTCTTTTTTCTGCATATATCTGTCCAATTTTCTCAACACCATTTATTGAATAAACTATTTTTAGCCCATTGGATGTGTTGCTTCCTCTGTTGAATGTTAATTGACTATAAACATGTGGGTTTATTTCCAGGCTCTCTATTCTGTTCCATTGATATATGTGTCTGTTTTTATGCCAGTGCCATGCTGTTTTGATTACTATGGCCTAATAGTGTAGTTTGATATTAGGTAATGTGATTCCTTCAATTTTGTTCTTCTTTCTCAGGATTGCTGTTGCTGTGTGGGGCCCTTTGTGGATCCATATAAACTTTTGAAATATTTTTTCTAGGTCTGTGAAATATGTCACTGGAATCTTGATAGGAATTGCATTGTACCTATAGATTGTTTTGGGTAGCATGGACATTTTAATGATGTTAATTCTTCCTATCTATAAACATGGTATATGCTTCCACTTATTTGTTTCTTCTTCAATTTCTTTCTTCAGAGTCTTAGACTTTTCTGAGTACAACTCTTTTACATCCTTGGTTAGATTTATTCCTATGTATTTTATTCTTTTTTTTTTTTAAAGAACAGTTTTTTTTTAAGATTTTATCTACTTATTTTTAGAGAGGGAAGGGAGGGAGAAAGAGAGAGAGAGAAACATCAATGTGCAGTTGCTGGGGGCCGTGGCCTGCAACCCAGGCATGTGCCCTGACTGGGAATTGAACCTACAATGCTTTGGTTCGCAGCCTGTGCTCAATCCACTGAGCTACACCAGCCAGAGTCATATTTTATTCTTTTTGAAGCAGTCATGAATGGGATTGTTTTCTTAGTTTTCCTTCCATTGTTCGCATAAAAATGCAACTGATTTCTGGATATTAAGTTTGTATCCTGCTACTTTCTTGAATTCAGTTATCAGTATTAGTGGTTTCTTGGTGGAATCCTTAGGGTTCTCTATGTACAGTACATCATCTGCAAATAAAGACAGCTTAACTTCTTCCTTTCCAATATGGATGCCTGTATACCCCAATTTAAATGTCAAAGTTGCCAGACTGGATATAACCCAAAACTTAATTATATATTAATTACAACAAACACACTTCATATATAAGGATATAGAATTAATAGAAGTAAAATGGTGGCATTTTGCAATTAGACATGTATAAAATCTTTATGTTGTACATCTTAAATTACACAATGTTATATGTCAATTAAATTCTCAATTAGTCCAGAGGAGGAAAAGAATACATCTTTGAAATAAGTAAAATGATGGAAAATACAAATGTCAACCAATAAGACTTCATAGTTATACTAATGTTACAAAATACATTTTTTTAGATACTAAAGTTTCTAGAGATAAAGCTGAACATTTTGTAATAATGAATCAATTAACCAGAAATACACAAAATTTTAAAATTTGTATTCAATGAAAGAAATCAATAAAATTAATGGGAAAAGTAAGCAAATCCATATATTATGTTACAGTTGGAGATTTCAACATTTATTTCTCAGCAATTGATAGAACAAGAGGATAGATAGTTAATAAGATTATGAAAGATTTTAGCAACACTATTAACCTCCATGTCCTAATTAACACATAAAACATTCAGCAATCAACTGCAGAATACTTACATTTTTCTAGCGCACATGGAACATATAAAAAGTTCACTATATGCTGACCTATAAGTCAAATTTCAACAAAATTTAAATGACTGAAGCCAAACAGAGAATAAACTCTGATCACAGTTGAATTAAACATTAAATCAACATCAAAAGACAGCAAGAAAACTCTAAATGTTTAGAAATTAAGCAATGTGTTTCTAAATAACCTATGGCTCAAAGAAGACAACACAATGGAAATTAGATATATTTTAACTAAACAATAACAATATAATATACCAAAACTTATGATTTGCTGCTAAAGCAGACCATATAAAGAATTGTAGCACCTTAAATACATATATTTAAAAAGAAGACTGAAAATCAGTGATCTAAAAATACATCTCTAAAGGTTAGAAAAAGCAGATCAAATTATACCCAAAAGAAGGCTTTTAAAAAATAGCAAATAATTAATAAACTTCTAATAATTCTTTGACAAAAATAAAAAGGGGACACCACATATTTAACAGATTTTCTAAAATAAGATGATCTTATAAGTTATACTACTTATTAATTTGAAATTTTAGATAAACTGGACAAATTCCTGGAAAAAACACAACTTACCAAAACTAACATAAGAAAAAAATAGAAAATCTGAATAACCCTACACGTATTAAAGAAACTGACCTTTAATTAAAAACCTTTCTACATTTTTAGTTTTTAAGGAAATTCCATACTGTTATCCACAGTGGCTGCACCAGTCTGTGTTCCCACCAAGTGCACTAGGGTTCCCTTTTACCCGAATCCTCACCAGCGCTTGTTTCCTGATTCATTAATGATGGCCATCTTGACAGGTGTGAGGTGACATCTTATTGTGGTTTTAGTTTGCATCCTTCTGATGGCTAGTGATGTTGAACATCTTTTCATGTCTATGGGCCATCTGTATGTCCTCCT
Organism: Tonatia bakeri; assembly: GCA_004024845.1. Taxonomy (NCBI): domain Eukaryota; kingdom Metazoa; phylum Chordata; class Mammalia; order Chiroptera; family Phyllostomidae; genus Tonatia; species Tonatia bakeri. The sequence goes on from PVIA01010087.1 coordinate 38,872, forward strand.
TGGAGAAGTACCTATTCAGGTTCTTTACCTATTTTTAATTGGATTGTTTATCTTCCTGGTATTGAGTCTTATGAGTCTTATGAGTTCTTTATATATTTTGGAGATCAAACCCTTATCCTATGTATCACTGGCAAATATGTTCTTCCATACAGTCAGTCCCCTTGTCATTTTGATGATGCTTTCTTTAGCCATTAAAAATTAAAAATAGAACTGTGTTTTGACCCAGCGATTCCACTGCTGGGAATATACACTAAGAATCCCAAGTCACCAATTCAAAAGAGCTTATGTTTATAGCAGTGCAATTTACAATAGCCAAGTGCTGAAAACAGCCTAAGTGCCCATCAGTAGATGAGTGGATCAAAAAACTGTGGCACATTTACGCAATGGAATACTACAGCAGCAAAAAGAAAAAAGGAATTCCTACCTTTTGCAACAGCATGGATAGAGCTGGAGAATGCTAAGTGAAATAAGCCTGTCAGTAAAACACAAATATCCTATGATCTCACCTATAAGAGGAATCTACTGAACAAAATAAATGAAGGAACAAAATAGAGCCACGGGCATGGAAACATGGAATAGAATGAGAGTGACCAGAGGGGAGGGGGAAGGGGATAATGGTGGAAAGAAGGGAAAGGGACTAGACAAAGAACATGTATGAATGACCCATGTACATAGACAACAGTGTGAGAATTGACTGTGGTAGCAGAGTGTGGGATGGGCAAAGGGGCCCAAAGGGAGAAAAATTGGAACAACTGTAATAGAATAACAATAAAAAAGATTCAATTAAAAAAAACCTTTCTACAAAAAAATCTGCAGGTTCAGCTGGTTTAATCAGTGATCCCCAAAATATTTAAGGAAGAAATAATATCAATATTATTTAATATTCTTTATTTCCAGAGAACAAAAATGAAATACTTCTACCTCATTTGATAAAGCCAGTATAATTTGATCCCAAAATCTGACAAGTATATTATAAGGAACAAAATTATAGACTAAAGTTTCTTATAAAGAGATCCACATCATTTTATAATTTCAGAAAATCAAATCTGCAATACATAAAAATTATGGTACAGCCTAATCAGGTAGTGTTTATTTCAGGAATGTGGAGATGATTTAACATTCTAAAATCAGTCTGAGGAATTCTTCTTCTTAACAAGAGGGAAATCATTAAAATCTCAATATAAAAATACCACTTGGTGAAATTAAAAACTCATTTATGATATAAAACAAAAAGCTGTTAGTAAAATGGGAGCTTTTTAATCTTATAAGAAAGTATCTACATAAAAGCTACAGATCTAATATTTAGAGGATCAGCCTAAGTAAATAATTAAGTATTAGTAGTACTAGGAAAAGAGTACAGAATATAAAAAGGAAGAAATTATCAAAGAAAGAATAAAGGTGCTATCACACTACATTAGACCAGTCAACTAAGAGATACTACTTAAAATATTTCAAAAAGAGATTTTTCTTATGATTGGAAGAAAAAAGTTACCTTGAAGAAAAGACTATGTGAAATCTTCTAGATCATATTTTCAGGAAGTCTAGACCAGAAACTAAAAAAAAATTTATTTGCAATAAATAAGATTTCCATTTCATGTTCATCTTTAATCTCCAAGGAAATGGAAGCAAGCACCTCAGCTTTAAGATTTAAAGTGAGTTTTTGCAGCCATGCCCACCTACTTATACCATTTTATAAAAACTCCCATTAGGAACAGAACAAAGGCTTTAATCGCTAACACAATAAAACTATAAACACGCATTATCCCAGGAGGAACTCCTTAATCATAAATGACTATGTCAGTAACATGCAAAGAAACATTTTAGGAAACTTACAAAAATATAGAGAAATTACAACAAAAGCAATAAAATATATTGACATATACCACTGCCCCTCCTCCCACGTCTTTACTAAAAGATGGGTGTATTTGGCCTGAGCAATATTTTTAAAAATAGAAATTTCACCTAATTTTCTCTTGATAACATTGGGTTTCTCTTGAAACATTTGAAAATCTAGCAATATTTGCTTGCATTTTCAGAAGGCAACAATTGGCTGGTATTAAGAAGCAGCCGCCTCTTTAAAATGAAACGTTAACTTCCTAAACTACCACAGCTGCAACCCCTCCCTACTGTCTTACACACGGCCTCCTTACAGGGTTTGGCTGGCACCTCTGGCCGTATGATTGTGACCTATGTCCTATATATATGCTACTGAAAATGTGATACACAAACCAGCATAATCAGTATGGAACAAATGCTAATTCTCAGGCCCTACTCCAGACCTACTGAATCAGAACCTCTGAGGGTAGGGTCCAGGAATATGGGTTTTATGCACATTTATGTCCCATATGAAACCCTACATTAGCAATTCCTTTTAGAATTTACTAACAGGAAAAGCTTTGTTTCCCATGAAGTATGAGCACATTGTTTCTACCAAAATGCTCAGATGCTGCAGATCTTCCCTAGGGTAACTGTGGGGTCCAAATATCTGTGTTCTATTCCCTCTTACAGCTGCCTTCTTGGGTTTTGTCTCCTATTGAAATTTATATAAAATGAAGGTACAACTAGATAAACATTGGTTTTGAAGTTTGACTGCCTTTGTTTAAATCTTTGCTCTTCCATGTGACCATAGACAAGTCACTTGATGATTCCGAGCTTTCTTAATCTTTTAAATGGGAATAAAATTTGTACTTCTTAAGACAGGATTATTGTGAGGGTGATTATTATAAAGTAATCGTAAAAAAACAGAGCTTGCTACCAGCAAATAGAAAGGACCACCAGTTAAGGCTTAATTTCAGCTGTACATAACAAATTCTGCTTCAGGGATTACCAAATAAGAAGTCATTTATTCTCAAAAAACTGCATGTCCAACGCAGCAACTGCGCGGAGTCATTGGTTGTCCCAAGTTACTTCCTTCTCTCTGCTCTGACAGCCTCAGGAGGGGCCCTTATTCTCACGGTCACCTTGTGTCCTCAAGATGGGAACTCTAACTCCATTCCCATCTTCACCTTCTGATCAAAAAGCACAAAGAAGAGACAAGAAGAAAGAGGAGGCAGTACTATTAAGAATAGAAAGTTTCCCCAAAGCATCGCAGGTTCGATTCCCAGTCAGGGCACATGCCTGGGTTGCAGGCCACGGCCCCCAGCAACCGCACATTGATGTTTCTTTCTCTCTCTCACCCTCCCTCCCCTCTCTAAAAATAAATAAATAAAATCTTAAAAAAAAAAAAAAAAAAGAATAGAAAGTTTCCAGAAATCATCCACAGACTTCTGCCTTCTTTTCCTTTGTACTCCTACTTCACGGGAAACGGAGAACTGCATCACATGAGCACTCCTAGCTGCAAGGATGCTAGTGATTGCTTTTTTTTAATCACAGTACATTAGGGATTTCTTGGGAAAATGAGAAAAAAAGATATTATACAGATCAGCATTATCTGTCATATAAAGTTTCAATATGCTAACTACTTTTATTTATAAACAAATAAAACTAAGAGATCAGTTATACATACTTGAAAAGTTCATGTATTTTTAATATTTTATATATTTATATATAAATTTCTTTTTGTCCTGATGCTCTCCAGTTCAATGTGTCCATGCAAATTTGCATTGTTCAGGATGTTTATAAAATCACCCAGGTACTAAAATATTTCTATGCATTATTACATTTAGTCCTCACAATTTTCCCATAAGCAGCTATTAATATTTATGCCCTTTATACTGATGTGGAAACATATGTTTCAATGAGATAATAACTTGCCCAAACTTACGTAGGTAGTAAGTGAAATAGTTAGAATTTGATTGAAGTCTGACCACTTCAAATACCTGTTCTAAAATTTCTCCTAAAGATCATTGATTTACCTTGCTAAAAGAACACATTTACCATTTCTTAGCAAAATAAGCCTGACCGTCCTTACCTCATTAGTGGTTTTTTGCCCAAACATATCTTTCTCAGGCAGAATACATTTCTCATTAAAGTGTGGTTACAGCTTCTCCTCAATACCTGAAAAATGTTCCTGAGAGAGTTGGGTTTATTTTTTCCTACCCCCAACAAAAAAGAAAGGTCTTTAGGGCATCAAAACATCCCATCTCCCTTTAGCTTTTGCCTTTAGCCAAAGGCTAGATCACTCCCATTAAAGACACCAAAGCTCTCAGAGAGTCATTTCAATAGTATTTTTGTAGAAATATTGTAGATCTCTTTTCAACACTCACACCTAGGAAGAATGTGAGAAAATACATGTGGGAGAATAAAAGTCCCTGTAGTTTATTCCTTGAGAAGACAAATTGCTTTTTCACAGAAGATGAAAGATTACCAGAAAACAGCTTTCGTTGCTAAACAAAGTTTATTGTTAGGATGGTTAAAAAGGAATTGGCATGCCACTAGAAAAATAAAATCCAGGAGGACCCCAGAGGGAGACAGTCAGCTGTAATCTGTCAACTGTCTCCTTGTGAAAGCAACAACAAACCTCTGAACTATTCAACTAGATCTTGGAGAACTGAAAAATATACACAGGCTGAACTTGAATGGTAAGTAATGCTTGAAAAAGGAAATAGAGGTAGAATTTCAACCTAGTTTTCCTCCCTTGTGACCAGTTTTCCCGCAAGCTTTCACACAAAGAATACTTATCCTCAGATCCAGGAAATGAGGCAGCCAGTTCCAATAACGTAGTTCTAACAGGCAGCTCATTAAAATAGAAGGGTGATACTTGTTTGTGTCTCCCCCAGAATGGGGCTAGAATAATGAGTTGTTGCCCAACAAAGACTCAGTTAATAACTATGGATTACATTCCCAAAATAGAGGGTCTTTTGAATATTAAAAGTAGATAACAAAAGACTAGATTGACAATCTCCTATATATATGTCTTCACAACTTCTCATTAGACTCCATGGATATTACAGTAGATGCTACAGATTGGTCCAATCAACACCCACTTCAGACTTTTTATAGTATCTGCCTTCATATACTAAAAGATTAATATCTACATTATCCATATTCTCCTATAGAAATACCATTTAGAGACTTGTCATGCATAATCAAACAATGGGAGGTGGCAGCCATAAAAGTAGATCAGAACTTCTGGCAAGGAGAAGAAGCATTTGGATCTCCTGGGGCAACTGTGGTTAAGGTTCTACTCTCATGCCACAAATACCACAGAGGTCAAGCGGCATGCAACAGCAACAGAAAAGCTTCCATTAAAACAATGTCAAGGTAGTTTAGAGTTTCTCTACACTGTTTCTCTATGCTGTTTCTGATTATATAAGGTTCAAACTTGATTCCCTGGCCCTCCTAGAATTGTGGTATGCTATTTAAAGCTCTAAAAGTAATCACTTTTTATTTAAACTACCTAGAGTACACTCTGTGATCTGCAACTAATAATAGTGGCCCGCATAGAAATTTGTACCAGAAATACTTGCAAAAAATGGGCCCTTTAAGAAATAGGAACTTAATGTTGGTTATTGTATTAGTCCACTTAGGCTGCCATAATAAAATACCAAAGACTGGGTGTTTAAATAAGGGAAATTTATTTACTCATAGTTATAGAAGCTGGAAGGAGGAAGATCTTTGCCAGCCCATTTGGTTCCTTGATGAAGGCCCTCTTCGTGGCTTACAAATGGCCTCTTCTCACTGTGTCCTCACATGGCAGAAAGAGCAAGATAGGCTCAGAGTGAGAAACCAAGAATGAGAAAAAGAGAGAGAGAGAGAGAACTGTTTTTTCTTATAAGGACAACAAATGCCATCATAGGGGCTAAACCCTCATGACCCCATCTAAACCTAATTATGTCTCAAAGACCCCCTACCTCCAAATACCATTCACATTGGGGTTAAGGCTTCAACATATAAATTGGGGGTAGGGAGTGGAACAAACATTAACCCTATAATAGTTACCCCTCCTGGGTAGGTGTAAAGTTTGTCCGTGCTGGTTAGCACTACAGGTTGGGACACTAGTTGTCTAATGGATTTCTGTGGAATTCAGTGTCAAATTGTCACTGTGGTCATCTTAAATAAAAGATCTACTAGAGTACTTTGCTTGGACGAAGTTACTGCTATGAAAAGCTGTTTTGAAAAGCATGAGTCATACATAATGTTGGAGGTGAGCTAGATATTTCTAACTGTGCTGTAGAATTTTAATAAGGAAAATTACATGCTGTTTTTTTAATATCTGGCCAAAGGCATAGACAATCATGACTTCTAGTGGACATTATTTTAATCAGGGATGGCCCTAAAGAACAGCAGGAGAAAAGTGTCTAGAGAAGAAATGACCAGAGACTCAGATCAACAACGATGCACAGAAGGTAGCAGCTAGTGTTTTGTCTGGATGGTCATTGACTTGGATTTATGACAGGTATCAGGAAAGAAGTATTTGCATCATCTTGCAGAATGAACCAAGTATTAATACATTTGTATACCAATAGTCATTTGAAGACCCCTCCTTATACTGTTTAACAATAATCAAGTGGACAAGGCTGGCATCTTATCTAGACAATTCTCAATGGGCTTATCTATCAAGTAAAAATAGTGGCAGGAATGGAAGTTATACATGGTATAATGGAACCAAAGTTCATCTGGCTAATAATAATGATGCTTGTCCAAATTTCCAACCACAGAAGCCAACTTCTAGAACCACATCTCTCAGAGATCAGCCAGCCACCTGATGGAGTGAGAAGTAATTTGTCTTCTCTAGAATAGACCTTTATCCTGGATCTGGGTTTGCCTTCCTTGCCAGCCATGCTTATGTCAACATCACAACTCTTGGACTCTCCACACATTAAAGTAGATCACAAAATATTGCTTCTGACTAATTAATTCAATTTTGTAGCAAAAGAACTAAAACAATGGCTACCGCTCACAGGAGTCACTTATCTTAGGACATTCTCCTTCACAGTTGACTTAATTGAAAGTGAAATTGCCAAATGAAGAGTCATAAAATTAGCTGGGAATTTGGACTGCTCTTGTAAAGTTTGTCCTATAGAAGTTAATATATGGTGCTGTTTCACTCAAATCCAAAATAGGTGGGCCCAGGATTATGTGTATTTTCTTGGGCTGCCACCATAAAGTACCACAGACTGGGTGGCTTAAAAACAGAAATTTATTTGCTCACAGTTCTGGAAGCTAGAAGTCTGAGAGGAGAGTGTCAGCAAGGTTGGTTCCTTCTGAGGGTTATGCGGAGCCGATCTGTTCCAGATCTCTCTTGTTGGCTTGTAGGTGGTCATCTCCCTGAGTCTTCACCTTATCTTCTTTCTATATGTCTCTGTGTCCAAATTTCCTCTTCTTATAAGGATACCAGTATTGGACTAGGGCCCACCTAATGACCTCCTTTTAACTTGATTTCCACTGTAAAGATCCTATCTCCAAATGTGGTCATATTCTGCTGTACTGGGGGTTAAGACTTTAACATACAGATTTTTGAGGGGGACACAAATTAGCTTATAACAAGACCAAAGGGGTGAAAAGGGAAGTGCCATTTCTCAATTTTACCATTAATAAACTTCTTGAAAAACATTGGTTCCCATTCTTGTGTTTTGAGGCTCAGCTTTTTCACAGAGTTTAGTACCTAAGGCAGGAAGAAAACTTTAGCTAACAAAATAATAGATCCATTCATCTACAATAGCAATTTTCAAGCAGTGTGCCGCAAGAATTTTTACATGCAATATTGGACTATTTAGTCAGGGACACTAACTTCTTTTCCCTTACATTGTCAAATAAAAAAAATGAAAACAGCCAATGCAACAATAGCCATCTGAAGTGAATGAATCAAAATTGTACCTCTATTTGTCAGATTGGCAAAAATATATATATTTTTTGGTGTGTCACAGAATTTTAGCAACTAGTTTATGTGTGCATGAGATGAGAAAATGGAAAACCACTGACCCAGAAGGTGAGGATGTTCCCTGATCATCTCGAGCTCCTCAGTCCCTGAACGTGCTGGCGAAACGGCTAGGTGAGTACTTTGTTGGTCGAGGCTCCAGACCCTAATAACCAAAAGGAAAATAAGGTTGCTACTTCACAATATAAGCAGAGAAGCACATGTCCAGAAGCCAATAAATCCTCTGAATTGTCTCCTATGTTCAACGGTAATAAATAGTCAATAATTAACTACGGTAACCACATAACTATAGGACGCTGAAGCTCAGACTTGTAGAAATAAAAGCATGGGCTATCCTGCCATGGATATTATACCTTCAGTGAGGCTGCAAGAAGCAGAATGGGGAATTAGGAAAGGAAACTGCTAATGTGTTGTGGATGTGATGGTCACGGTATATACTCACACTTTCTTCCTTGCTCAAATATATTAACTAATATTTTCCTTAAAAATTTACTTTCCCCTATTATTTCATATAGAGTATATTTGTGGTGATTAACAATTTAGTTATGGGTTCTTAATACAGAATTACAGTTAGCTAGAATAGGGGTCAGCAAACTTTTTCTATAATGGGTCTAATAGTAAATATTTTAGACTTTAGAAGCTATACTGTATCTGCAGCAATTACTCAACTCTGCAGCAATAACTCAGCCATTGGAGCACAAAATCAGGCATAGACAATGCATAAATAAATGAGTGTAGCTGTGTTCCAATAAAACTTTACTTACAAAAAAATGACTGGTGGACCAGCTTTAACCTGGAAGCTGTAGTTTGACAAATCCTGAACTACAGGATAAATGTGCATCAAGATATTTAGAATCACTAGTGAGGCTTTGATTCTCCCCTTTGTGGAGAGAGTAAGGAATTCTTGCACTTTGTTTCGTGGGAAAATGTTTTTGCTGCCATTGTTATGCTGAAGTTTAATTATAAGACTTGGTGAACCCAGCTAAAAAAGTGAACTGTGGAAGGTATCACAAAGCTGCTTATTCAATTCCCAACCCTAACTCTTTTTAGCATGCTTTTCTGTACATTAGAGAGTGGAGAGTCAACACTTCAATTCTAAGAATCTCCTCTGTTAGCTGGGACTTCACATGTGACCTAAGTCCCTCCAAGAAAAGACATCCATTCAAGACCTGAGAGTAGAAATGAGTAAAGGGAAGGACGGCAGCTCAAGCACATTAGATCTTCAGAGAAGCACAGCAGCACGAGTGTCTGGTTCCCTTAGGGCTGACCCAGTGAAGATTTTACTGTGTGTCCCTAAAATCACTGGAGTTGAACAGAAAGCAGCCTTGCAGGGAAAATGCACTCCATTAGTTCTGGAAAGGACTGGAGATTTCTTCAGGCAGCAGGGTTTCCAACAGTTGGCAACCGAAGTTGGTTTTTTGCCCTCCAAGAAAGTAGAATACTAAAAAATACTACTTTTTATTATATGAATCTCCCCTCTTCTGAATAAGGACTCTCTTTTAGTAATTTTTGTATTACCCGGAAACTAGTATAACACCTAACACATAGCATATTATGCTGTGTATAACGCACACCCACGTTTTTGGCCCAAACTTTTAGGGAAAAAATCTTTCATTTTAATTTTTTAAATCAATTGTTCATTTATTTATATCTAGATGCTTATGTTTTGTATTATAAAAGAATTTTAGCATTTATTTTTTAACATATCACGGAACAAGAAATTTTATGAAACAAATAATTACAAAATGCAAGAACAGATACAAGGTATTTCAGGTACTACCCATGTGTAATAAGCATTGTTATTTTTCCCTCAACAATTTGAGCAAAATAGTGCACATTATACATGGCAAAATATGGCAGTTGTTATACATTAAAATGTAGCAAATCAAAATGAGTGCCACTGGCCCTGGCTGGTGTAGCTCAGTGGATTGAGCGTGGGCTGCGAACCAAAGCATCGCAGGTTCGATTCCCAGTCAGGGCACATGCCTGGGTTGCAGGCCATGGCCCCCAGCAACCGCACATTAATGTCTCTCTCTCTCTCTCTCTCTCTCTCTCTCTCTTTCTCCTTCCATTCCCTCTCTAAAAATAAATAAATAAAAAATATTTTTTAAAAAATGATTACCGCATTAGTATCCTGAAGGGCAGAGCCTATTGGTTCACATGTGTAAGGCTGAAACACGCTGCAGTGATCATGCCAACGTCATTTCCCCCAGATCAGCAACTTCAGGGACTTTGGTAAGCAAATTCAATAACACTAAGTCTTTCTAAATAAGGCTCATAAGACAGAAGGCACAGATTTTGTTAGGCTAAAACTTTACCTTTCAGAGACAAAACCATACCTCCAGAGGTAGCACTGCTGTATGGTGTGTGTATAAAATCATTGATTTACACTTATAACCACAATGAAATAACTGACATTAAACACCTCCATGGCAAAGTCTAGATAATGGAGAAGAAAGTGGTTATTGTATATCTATCATGTATTATATATTTATCATTGTATATCTCTAAATATATGCTCTTATTTAATCCACACAACACTACAAAGTGTATGTTATTTCATCTCCACAGCCCCATGAAATAGGTATCATGAGAAAAGCAGGAGTAGGGTTGGTTAAGTAACTACTAATAGACATTTACTGAAATGCCATTCCTAGAATGGGTCATTCACCCCATTGGCTCAGGCCTTGCATAAGATCTTCCATTTGCTTACAATGTTGTACAGGCTTGGTTTCAACCAATTATTATGTATTTATCTTTCATATATCAGCCTAAATATTGCTTACTCAGATAAACTTTCCTTGACTCCCCCACCAACTGTATCAGATATGTCATTCCTCCCTACATCTTTTCTTCTCAGCACACACCACAGTTTTCCACTATTCACTGTGTGGCCATTGGATTTGTCTATCTCTCTGCTACCATGTAGGCTCACTGGGGCTTCCTAGATCTTTGTATCTTCTATGCGGTGCCAGCACAGAGCCTGACACACAGTAGGCCCTCAGTAAATATATCTTGGTGGATAGATAGATGGATGATTGAATATCATGTGCCAGAAGTATTGCTAAACACTTTACCGTAACTATCTCATTCAATCTTCACAACTTATGTCCTATTTTTATCATCTTTTTGCAAAAGACGAAGCTGAAGAGTAAAAGTATACTAACTTGCTAAGGTTCACCTTAGTAAGTTACAAAACTGAGTGGCGGAACTGAGATCCAAGTCTGGCATCTTTCCATTACACCATATTATTAGTACACATATTAATTAGCATCTTCAGATGGAGTTGTATTGCCTTCATGTGAAAGTGAAGAATAAGTCGTTATAAGATAAGCAAATAATAACAAGCATAGTTTTATCAAACACAAAGGCTGCTACAAATGGAAGACACAATATCAGGGCTAGACTTGAGATTTTTTTCACACTTGGTGGAAGGAAGAAAATAAGAGCTATCAGGAAACTGTAGCATAAGAACTTTAGAAATAGCTCAACAAATCCTTCTACACACATTGAATTTCAATAGCATCACCATTTCCAAGAGTGGTCATTTTAGATTTCAGCAAAAATAAAAGGCACTAAATAAAAACCTATAAATTGATTAAGTTAATTATCTTCCATATAACCTCACTGTTCTGGAAACATTTTTTCATAAATTCCATCATCTGGATTATGTTACTTGTAAATAAATTTTTATTTATGAATACATCTATTCAGACATAATTTTATGTAAGTACATAATGCAGAGCTTTTTGTTTGTTCATTCATTTTTTTGCTTATCATTTTTTTGTTGTTGTTTGACTACAGTTGTGTCCACTTTCCCACCACTTTCCCCAGCCCCTCCCGCCCCCATTCTTCCCCCCTTTGGCTTTGTCCATGGGTCCTTTATACATGTTTCTTTATGACCCTTCCCCTTCTTTCCTCTGTTATCTCCCTCTCCTCTCCCCTTTAGGTGCCCATCAGTAAATGAGTGGATCAAAAAACTGTGGTACATTTACACCATGGAATACTACGCAGCAGAAAGAAAGAAGGAGCTCCTACCCTTAGGAAAGCACGGATGGAACTGGACAGCATTATGTTAAGTGAAATAAGCCAGGTAGTGAAAGACAAATACCCTATGATCTCACCTATAAGTGGAACCTAATCAACAAAACAAACAAGTGAGCAAAATAGAACCAGAGACACTGAAAGAACAAACTGTTTGTTTGACTTTTGCAATTTTTTATTTTCTATCTATATACATCAACCCTTACTCCCATCCCAAGAGTTTCCATTTTTACAGCCTAGTCTATATCCTTTTATATATTATTTATGCTCACATAATTCTATTTAATCATATATATTATATATGATGTATATGTATATATACACACATCTATACATTATAAGGTTTTTTGGTCATTGCTTTACAAGAGAGAGCTAACATTATTTACACTTTTCTGCATCCTTTTCTCCTTCAACTTCCCATGGAAATCCTTCCAACTTGCCTGGGATTGCTCTAATTCATTGTCTTTTAATGACTACATAGTACTCTATGATCTGCATATATTGTATAATTTATTCAGCCCTACTCCTACTGAGAGAAAATATTCTTTTCTTATGGGCCACTAGAGAGCACCCTTGGAGCAGAGTCAGGTTCAGCAGAGGCTAGTTTGGGGTGAAGATTTAGAGACATATTTGTTACTAAATTTGCTTCTTCATCCTCACTGTCCTGACTAAGGTTTTGTAGATTCTCAGCTCAGGTTGAAAACCCAGAATTCTCTATCTTTCCCAAGCAGTATCTTAGCCCATCCCAGGCCCTTTAGGATGGTAACAGACTTGCCACAATTGTTCACAAGCTCAGAGGGAAGAGACTCTGCAGAAATATTATAATTGACAGAACCAACAAGGACAGTCATTATCACTGCTGTTACTGCGATTACTGTAATTTATGGACAATAAAATATGGCCAGTAATCAGGGTAAGACCTGGAAAAATGTTATCCCACTTTATATTCACCACAATCCTGTGAAGTTAGCACAACTAGTATTTCACTATACAAATAAAGTGTGTGGTATAGAGATAACAAACACACACTCACAGAGACTCAGACCCTTTGGAGACCCCAGGATTTTTCCCAGGCCTGTGTATTAAGTCTGTCACTGGGCGGCACCTCCTGGATCTCTATCTCCAACTCCTAGCACCACCTATCTCAACCCAAATTCAATCCAAATTCCCTGCAGTTTCCCAGTAACTGCAGGGTTCCTGTGACTTGGTGTTTGCTATTACTGCTTCCCCATGTTTTCCTCAGCTTCCCAGGAGCAGCACCTTGACCCCCACCAACCCTCTATCTGCGAGACAAACTGCTCCTTCTTCCAGTAGTCATGTTACAGTTTGTCCTGACTCTGGAGCTTTCCCAGGTAGACTTAAATACTCCTTATATCTCAAAATAATGAGAAAAGTTACTTACTTATCTAATCCCCTTACTAAAAAGACAGTTCTAAAGCCAAGTCTTACTCCTCTCTGTATCCCTGTGCCTGGCACAGTGCTTGGCACATAGCAGGTGTTCTCTATGTGCTCGTAAATGAAGAAACCACTCTGAATGAGCTGTGAAGGCCCTCTTAAAAATCCAGAGTCAAACCCAATTTTTAGCAGCATAAAATAAATAATAGAAGCCGACAGACTTGGGTCACTTCTTTTCAGAGGATTGGGTCACAGAGGATTTCTGTGACCAAGCCCATCAGTAGCAAATAAAGAACTGCTGGCTTTTGTTCTGCAGCTGAGCCTGCAGTGCTAACTTTGCCTGTGGATCTGGATAGTTAAAATTGAAGAAAGAGAGAGTGTGTTAGGCTATTCACATATGCCTAGGGTCTGCTATTAGTTGCTGCTGAGAAATAACATGAAAATTTTTATTAGAGCAAAAGGACTTCAGGCTCCAAAAGTACACAGCAGCTGTTGAAGGGGAAAAGAGAAAGAAAATTCACCTTTCATCAGAAAAATGTGTGGTAAAAGTGTATATTTTTTTTTCTGTAAAAACACATGATAAAACTGTTTGTCCTGCTTGGTCTTACTTATTATTTCCTCTTGCAAAAGGCTTATCAGTCTTCCTGGGAAAAGAAATGAAAACTCAGCGATGTGAAAGCCATAATTAGAAGTTTTCTTTCTCATATGGTGTTTCTTTACTATAACCTCCTGATGCTACTAATGAGAATGCCCAATTATTACATGTATTGACCAAGGCAGTGCTCTTTGCTGTTCAATCATACAACATTTTCTGACAGTTCATTCTAGCAAGAGACTGGGTTTTTGCAGGACTCTTTGCCCAGGAATACAGTCGAGTAGTTATAGTTTAAGTGGAATTTGCAGCCACAAATGCACATATATTCAGAGGCATTGCAAGGAGAACTTGGGTGATTTTCCCCCGTTCTCTGACAGAAATTGACTTTCTACTTTTTTGCATGTTTCAAGTCTAGTCAAACAGAAATACATATATTTTTCCTCTTTATATCCCCAGAGTATAAATACATTTTTAATAACACAGAATTAGAGATTTGGATGGGATCTCTAAATGTTATCTGCCTCACACAGGCAGAGCTCTAACCTAACTAATCCCTGAAAGCATCCACCCTTTTCTCAGAAATATCTCAAAAGGACATCATACACCAGTGCATCCTGCTATCTCTTGGCACAGTTTGCTTCCTTGAGGCTGGAATACCATTGTCTTCATTTCCTCTACTGCTCAAGTAGGAGTTTAGCTTTTCCATTGCTTTCATTTCCTCGGCTGCCCCCGTAGAATCTTAGTTCTTTTCCATTGTCTCCAGAGTCACTGTGGGCTTTTCGACTGTAGAGGGAGATGTCTACAGACAGCTTTGCGCTCTTCGGTGCCTCCATATATTTCCACATCCTGTGCCATCTGCCTGAAAATCTCTTTACCTATGATTCAGCCTCTCCCACATTAAGAAATCCTGTTGAATTTCCAACACCCAGGTGCTTTGTGAAGAGCCTCCTCATCTCCACATTTTGTCACTCCCCACTCTAGGCCATTAATTACTAGTTCCTCAGTGCTACCAGCAGGTCTTTTAAAACTGTGCTATTTAAAATGTACTCTTGCCCTGGCTGGGTAGCTCAGTTGGTTAGTACATCATCCCAATATGCCAAGGTTGCGGGTTCAATCCCTGTCAGGGCACATAAAAAAATCAACCAATGAACTCATAAATAAGTGGAACAACAAATCGATGTTTCTTTCTCTCTAAAATAAATAAATAAATAAACAAGCTGAAAGAAAATGTAGTCCTTAGACCAGCAACAACAACATAAATTGGGAGAGTTCCGACCAAGATGGAGGCATAGGCAGTCGCATTGTGCCTCCTCGCGCAACCAAAACTAAGGACAACAAAAATTGAGAAACCAAAAACAACCAGAACAGAGGGAAATTAACTGAACAGAAGTCGGACTACCATATATCCAGACCGGTAAGGAGCGGCGGAGTCGGAGGCTTGTGGAAAGGGGTCGAGGGGTCCCCACGGGAAGAGACGCTGGCTGGCAGGCGCGGGCGCGCAGGGCGCAGACGGCAGCGGTCAGACCGGTGGCGGACCCTGGGTGCGGGAGGCGACTAGCAGACCCAGTGAGACTCAAGGCAGCTGACTGTGCGCAGTCACACATTCGCGGGCGCAAACTAAGTGAAAACGGGCAGCGCCGCCAGGTTTCAAAGCTTAAGAGCCCCGTCTGGCAGCTGAGGCCAGGAGACTCTCTCAGCCTCACAGGAGACTTCTCAGGGAAGCCCACAGAGTCTGAGAAAGTACACAAGCCCACCCGCCCCGGGGCCAGCTCCTGAAGGGCCCAATTTGCTTGTGGGAGGCAGTGGAGGGGACGGAAGTCCTAGAGAGAGCGGAGCAGGTGCCATTGTTCCCTCACAGACCCCGCCCCCACATACAACGTCACAACACAGCGACTGGGGTGCCCCCTGCCCTGGTGAACACCTAAGGCTCTGCCGCCCTTACAAAACAGCCGCAACCAAACCAAAGGAAAATAAAAAAGATGGCTCAAACATATTTGAAAGCACCAGAACCAATTTTTTTAAGTGACCAAGAGATAGCCGAACTATCAGATGCACAGTTCAAAGCACTGGTGATCAGGAAGCTCACAGAATTGGTTGACTTTGGACATAAATTAGATGAACAAATGCAGGCTACGATAAGAGAAATGAAGGAAAACGCACAGGGAAACAATAGTGAGGGGAAGAAAACTGGGACTCAAATCA
>PVIA01010088.1:0-34429 GCA_004024845.1 Tonatia bakeri
GGGGAGGGGAGGGGAGGGGAAAGACCATTATGCTTCAGATGTCGCACCGGGTGCATAACAAATCTGTATTGCAACTCTATTTCTTCCTCTGCCATCCACTGCTGCTTCCTTCCACTACTTCCCACAAATACTGACCTTCAGGTCTCCCCCGAATAAATATTCTGAAGTTAAATTTATATCAAAGTCTGTTGTTGAGATACCCAACATGTAACATAAACTAACCTAAATCCTCAACAACCACTGCACACTAATATTATTGTTGATATTGAGAAAATTAATTTAAACATTATTTTGTGAGGAGAAAAGAGAATACAATAAATAACATTTCAGCTGATGAATATTCTCTTCTACAAAATATGCATGAAGCAAAAGAATATTATAACAAAAAATCCATAAATCACTATCTGCATATGATAACACCCCTGTGTCAGAATATCAAAACCTGAGAACAAAGAGAAGAAAAAGGAGGATGTTAATTAAGAATTGTCTGTTATAAAGGAAGATTTTTAATAATTGAAAATAATCTTAGAAATGAATATTAAGTTTAAAAAGTCAATGAAGAAACTCATGATGATAGTCAAAACAATAAGAATACAATAAAAACATATTTAGAATAAGAAAATAAAGTCAAAATTTAAAAGAATCATTGATTGACATACAAGGTAAAAATAGAAGTCATATGGTATGCATAGATTCCATACTGAATAAAAAACACTGAAGCAGAATACATATATTTAAATCAATCTAAAAATAATTTTTCAGGAGTAAATTAAGACTTGAACCTTCATACAGAAAGAGTTCATGATATATCTGGAAAACTGACCTAGAATTGTCATTTTGGTGATACATCCTATTGTAGGAAAATAATTAGATTTTTAGCAAACAAGCAAAAATAAAATAAAACAAAAACAAAAAAACTCAGAATCTCCAGAAAAATAATGCTAAGACATTTACAAAAAAAAAAAAAAAAAATGAGAGGAAGGAGAGGAGGAAGAGAAAAAGAAAAGAAAATTAACTTGGCCTCAGAATTCTTGAGAGCAATATAAAACACAAGAATTAAATGCAGAGTTTTAGAAGCAAATTTAACTGGGTGAACCAAGGACTTCACATTCAACAGAGCTGTCTTTCCAGGATCAAGGTCTCAGAAAAATTGTCTTCAGTGTGCAAAGTCAGGGGACACCATATTTGCTCTCACTTCTTTTAAAAATTACCTGTAGAAAAAAGAACAAGCTTTGACACCAAAGGACTGGTGGGAGAAACTGGGAAAAGAACTGATAGAAAACAATGCATCAATCTAATTCTGGATCTAAGACTAAAGCAAGGTGGGGAGAGAATGAAAGAATAACAATTAAATGCCCATGCCCCAACTAAGAAGAAATGAAAGACACGAGGATAAGGCTTAGAGAAAGTAGAATGTAGGACAGTCTCATTGATTGCACCATGGCTGACAGGTTCAAGTGGAAAACTATGAGGTAAAACTGAAAAATCCAAAGAGCATAAGACTAACCCAGAAAGACTGACAATTATGACAGTATATAAAAGTTTAACATAAAGGTATCCACTAGCGTAAAAACATACAACCTTTCTGAGATAAAAAAAATAGAAAAGGATAAAAGGGAACAATACAAGGGTGAAAGAATATATGCAGAACATGTTTTGTTTTATCCATGTAATGACTGGTTTGAATAAAAATATCAGGTATGTCAAAAAATGTAAATTGGCTTTAGTTACCTGTTAAAAGAAAATAAGCATGTTAGACTTAGCAGCGAACATGAATTCTTATCTGGTCTATAAGACATCATAGGACAATGTTACTCGGCTCTTTAATATTTTAAAAACAACCCAAAACTAGAAAAAAATTCATATATCATCAAATTTTCCAAAATGATAGTCATAAAATTCGTCATTGGTTAGAAAAAAAATATTTTGGAAAATAATTTGGAAACTCATTATAGTGATGTCCCTTAAAGATAGTGAATTAATTCTTGAGTTTTAAGAAAACAGTACATTCTGAAAGAAAACAATATTATTCTACCCCATGTTTTTTAAAAAGTTCACTGAAAACACAGGTTCCTGTCAAAAAATAAATATCTTTGGCAAAGAAAAACCCATGGCTTAACTAAAATGTTGATGGGATGTGGCAGGGGCACTCCTAGGGACTCAATTTTCCTCTCTTGCCCCTACCATCTCCATGACAACTTCAATTACATGTGCTTGTCAGCTAATTGATACTTTATTGGGCTTTAACATTTTCTCCCATGTTCTTCTTTAAGAACATCACAACCAACTTTCACTCTGGACAGGTCACTGCACTAGAAGG
This sequence comes from Tonatia bakeri, assembly GCA_004024845.1. Classification (NCBI taxonomy): domain Eukaryota; kingdom Metazoa; phylum Chordata; class Mammalia; order Chiroptera; family Phyllostomidae; genus Tonatia; species Tonatia bakeri. The sequence continues at coordinate 2,321 of PVIA01010088.1, forward strand.
CCCAGCCCCTGGCCAGTCTCCTGCCCGAGTCCCGTGTGCTGAGGAACAATCCTGGGTGCTCTCTCCCAGGCACAATTGTCCACCAGAGTGTGAATCTATCTTCCATATATCCATTTTCTATTGAAGAATACAATAAATGCTGCCAGGAAAAGTACTCAAAAAATATATCACATACATTTACTTAATTTTGTTGCATTTGAACACCCTCCCTGTTTCAATATCAACTTCTAAAATTACGAAAATTGCTACTGGAATGGCATTCCTTCTTTGCTCTTGAGCTTCTCTTTTCATATAATTTTTACTAAAATATTTTCTGAAATACTTTTAATTTCTTTATTATTATTACTTCTTAATGTGGACTATCTAAATATATATTGATTAGTTTTCTTTTATGGAAATATTAGTAACTACTTAAGTTTTGTTTTTTACATTAACCATTTGGTATAAATTACATTTTGTCCTACATCACCTTGCTAACATTAATTAAAATTCCTGCTCGACTGTAAAGTTCAGGCGGCCAAGGGCCTTGCCTTCCTTAGTTACCACCAAGAGTCCGGCCGATGGCCGAATACAGGGTGGCCAGCTGTGGCAGGATAAGTGATGGCCTTTCCAAAAATGACTGTGTCCTACTTCCAGAACCTGTGAACATATTATCTTACATGGCAAAGGGAAATTTGTATATCTGATTAATTAAAGATTTGGGGGTGGAGCGATAGCCCTGGCTTATCCCACTGGACTGTACATAACCAGCAGTGTTTTTATAAGAGGAAGGTCAGAGTTAGCACTTCTGAAGAGGCTGTGCTGCTTCTTGGAAGGTGGAAGAAGGGGCCAGGAAGAATGCAAGTGGCCCCTGGAAGCTGGAGAAGACAGGAAACAGGTTCTCCCCTTCAGCCTCCAGAACAAACCAGACCTACTGTGGAGAGCAAGACCAATAAAATGGCATTGATCTGATCAAGATAGTATAAAGTATATAAAAAAAAGTGGAGTCACTCATGTGAACCAAGATGGCTGCCAGTCAGCCATGACACTTTGGTTCAAGAGAGAAACTACTTAAGTCATGCTAGACACATCTGGCAAGGAGACATACCTAACATATCTGCACACGTGACCAGAACAGCCATATCTACAGAGTGAGACCATAGAAATTCCCCACTTGTCAGCAGGGGTGCCAAGCAGAACAGCCATGTACCACCCATAGGCCACTGGTCACATTCCCCACTTGGCATCAAGGGTGCCAAGACAATTATGAAGAGACCCAGAAGGTGGAGTCCACCACTTTTAAAGCACAACTGAGGTAGATTTCAGGCCACTGCTGAGACAGCTGAGCTCCACACACCAGAGTGCTGGGCCATGCCACACTGATCTCCCTTCGCATCAGCCGCTGGAGGCTTTGCCCTGCTGAACTTAGGACTTCATCCACCCTGATGTCCACCTGGCTCTGGAGGGCCTTCCTTGCAAGACTTATAACTCCTGTGCTCACCATGCTGTCTCCCAGTCCTCCAGACTGAGACCCTGGGACTCAGGTTCATCATTCCCCATTGATTGCTCTAATTCTTAGATTGTTAGGGTGTGAGCAGAATACTAATGTATGTTGATGTTCTACTTTGAATGAAACTGCATTCAGTAAAAGCTGAGTAAACAGCATAGTTGTTGTGTGTGACTCTTGTCTATTCCTTGGTGCTGGGCTACTCAGCAGGCAGCTAGCCAAGTAGTTGCCCCACTGATAGGAAAGACTGTAACATGAACATACATTGGCGACAGCACCAACATTCTGACTGTAGTATAGAGGGATTGATATCAAATGTCTGATGTCCAGAACTCCAAGATAATAAATTTGTGTTGTTTTAAGATGGTAATTTCTTACAGTAGCAATAACTAATGCCTCAATAAGTATTCTTCAGATTTTACTCTTAAAAACTCAGTTTTTAGTTTTTAAGGTAATCCTTCTTAGATGGCATGTAAATAGAATCAGGATCTAAAATGAGATTTTTCTGACAATAAACACTGCCATTTTTATTAGATTTGCTGAATTATGACAGCCATTCCCACAAGACAGCTGTATGGAAACTGACTGTGTGTTTGGTGCTGAAATATTTTTCTGTGTCACTTTATTCATTTTAAGTAAAATAGAGGACTATAAATAAATAAATTTTAGTATGTGTCAATGATAAATATGCATTTCTGGGGTGAATGTGCTAGAATAAAAATGTTATCTATGTAATATATTGGTATGACTTTTTAGTTTATTTGCTAATTTATGCAGAATGTTTTCAGATAAGCCATTAAAATGATGGAATCATTTTAAAACTGATTTCATATATTAGTCATTTTGAAATAAGTTTCAGATCATCTCTTTATACAAAGAGATTTAACACAAATTCAACTTCTCTCAACAATTTTCATAATATAGGGCATCAATTTTTATATTTAACATTATAAATAATTGTATGTTTCAGGATCCACATCATAAAAAAGCAAAGATTTCTAAAAATTTATTTTATTGAAGTATAATTAATATTAAAAAACACACCTTTTTAAAGTGTGCTGTTTGCTGAGTTTTGACAAATGTGTAGTGTTCTAGATTCACTACCACAATGGAAATATAGAATATTTACATTTTCCTCAAAGCTTTCTCAGGCTCCTTTGCAAGAAAAAGTGTCCCACTCCCAACCCCTGGCAACCTCTGATCTGTTTATTGTTACCCAAGTGTTGATTTTTATAGAATTTGATACAGATTGTGACGTGCTGTATCTGGGCTATTTCATTTAGCAAAGGGTTTTTGTGATTCATCCATGTTTTTGTGTATTTCAGCAGCTTATTCTTTTTATTTCTAAGTTGAATTCCATGAATATACCAGGATTTGTTTATGTTGGGAACCACCCTGCCAGGTTTCAGGACCTGTAACCCCACATGGCTAAGGCTGAGTGAGTGACCTTCGGACCATAAGCCTCTAAGGAGACAAAGCTTATCTCCCTGGCAGGAGTGCCACTTCTGCTCCTTTGCTTCATCCATAACTGGCCCCCAATGCTTGATCAGTTAGCCAATGATGGATAAGATTTCCCAAGGAGGGAATGACCTAAGACAGGCATGATCATGCGGGAGGCCCCCAAGAAAGGACTTGGGGGGCTATAGCAAAAGGGGTGATGGACCTTTGCCCCTTGGCTTTGACAAAGCCTGAGTCCTCATTCTGCCTGCTAGAAGTCTCCTATCTCTTAGCTGCCTTACTTCCTCTGCCTGACTTAATCCTGAAAAAATGAAAGAGGGTGGTACAGCCCTGTGCTGGAAAGAGTGAATTCCCCAGGTGATCAGTCCTGAGAAAGAATACAGAAACTCCTGTGAAACCTGCTTTACTAAGAATGCTGTTAATTAAATAATAAAGGTCAAACTCGGGGCAAGAAATGAGTTTATTTCCCAAAAAGTTTTGTAACCCTTTAGCTAATAGACCCTGATTCAGAATAGGCCCTCAGATTTCTTTGTATGTTATTCATTGTTTGATCCTTACTTCCTGACAATGATTAATGAACTTTACCTGTATTCCTGGGCAAATTAAAAGCCAATAAAAACCCTGTGAAAGAAGGATCAGGGAGTTCTCCTTTGAGAGAGTAGCCAGGCCACTCTGAGGCACTCTCCCCTTGAGAGGGTAGCCATGCCGTTCCTTTTCCTCCACCGGACTCAGTAGTCCATGTGAATGTCTCATGTCTCATCCATGATGCCACAGACACTGCGGGCCGGTGTCTGCATCATGTTTATCCACTCACTAGTTAATGGACACCTAGGCACTCTGCAGCTTGGGATTACTACAAATAAAACTTCTGTGAACATTCAAATACCTATTAGTGTGAGCATGTGTTTTCATTTCTCTTGGATAAATACCTCAGAGTAGAATAGATAGGTCATATAATAAGTATATGTTTAACTTTATAGTGAATTTCACATCATTTTCCAATTAACTTAATCATTTTACATTTCAATCTATAATATATGAAAGTTATAGTTTCTCCCCATCTGTCAGCACTGGAATTGTGAGGCTTTTTAATTTTAGCCATTCTCATGGGTGTGTCTTCATTTTCCTAATAAACAGCAAGCAATATGGAACATTTTTTCATGGACATTTTTAATAAAATTTCAGTTGACTTTCTTTCTTGCTATAGAAAAAAACAGTTTTGCTTCCATTTGAACACTCATTTCAATGTTTCTGATAATACCTTTTGAACTGGTTATAACACCTATCTGGTCATTTCCTTGATGAATTAATGAAATAGAATCTTTACATGTGTTCATTTTTACATCTGTAAAGGCTCAGAATCTAACTTTAAAAAAATATCTTTGATAATGGTCTAGATATTATGAATGTTAGATGTAGAAACTCTGAAATCTATTATTATTCTCTAGAAGTAATGTTTCTTTAATTCTCTCTCTTTTATTTTTAGTGGACAATTTACTTGGTTCACTGCAAAATGGAAATTGTTTCTTGGACAGTAATTCCAGCAGCCTCGGTGCTGACCTGTGTCTCTCAACTGCTCACTCAGGCACGGTTCAAGGATCAGGCAAAATGTGGTCAGAAGAAATCCGAGATCCCTTTTCTCTCTCTTTCAGTGAACTAACAAGCTGTTATCATAGACATCTTGCCCTGTCTTCAATATGCCTGAATTACTCTGACCTCTAACAGTGCACCCTAAGGCCAGAAGCATTCCAGCCTTCCTACCATCCCTTCTTTGGAGCCACCTGTGTGTCCACTGCTCCTGGGAGAGAGACAATGAACTGACACTCTACACCTTCCCTCAGGACCAGTGTTGCATACCTGCCTGCCTCTGTTCAGTGCCCCGTGCCTTCAGACAGCTATTATACTCTGTTCAGATTTCATCCTTGCTCTCTGTGGCAACATCAGTCCATTTGGACCTTAGTCAGTTTGGAAAGTGCCATTCTGAATGTACTAAGGCTTTGAACAAATGTACGTTTGCTATACAATTGAACTCTGTGCTTAATATTGTACCAACACTTCTAAGTCTATTATATGCTTCATAATTGAGATACATGTACATATAATTGGAACATAAACATTGAATATGTGACTTATTCCCCCCACATTATAGATGCAGTCTAATATTTGGATAACAGTGCCACTTTTATAATATAAAATTAAAATTTTAATATATTTTTAATTGACTGTAGTATAAATTATAGTGTCTCAGAAAATAAAATAGGTAAAAATTGGAACTTTTTGAAGCTGCCCTCCATTATGGCTTATTGAAAGAAAGAAAAAAGAAAGAAAGAAGGAAAGAAAGAAAGAAAGAAGAGGCAGTGATAACAGTGATTAAAAATGGTTACAAATGAAAGCCTCACTATAAAAATAGAATCAAGTTTACATAAGCTGCTTATCCATTCTCATGCACTTTTGTTATTAGCCTTTTCAAAATGCTCATCATTACTGTGACTACATCTTTTATTAGCCTTTCCTATAAAAGCTTTATATTTGTCCGCTCTACAGGATGTTGCACTCATAACTCTCACACTCCTTATTTCCATGATGTAACAAAACACAGTCTGTTGCTATGGCAATGATCAGCATTTTGCAGCATGAGCTACTGTGATTACAGGTCCCTAGTGCTAGACTCTTTCTCTTTCAATCAATTGCAGAGATGCCTTTTGTTCCTCCATGCACTCCAAATTCAAATTCCGTGCTTAATGTGATTTGATTAATATTTCAAAGTTTAACCAGTGTAGTAATATGTTAAGTGGTAATACTTGATCTGCATTTTTCTATAACTGTATTGTTCAGCTTATATGAATATGTCACTGAATCATAGTAAACTAGATGTATCTAAAATTTTAAAAATATGTTAATTAGTCTTGAAATAGAAAATAAGTGTGTTTTACAGTGTGTTTTAAAATATGTTTACATGAGATCTAGATGGTCAGACTCAAATCCTATACATATAAATTGAATTATAAGGGGAAATTTTTATTTCAATACTCAGGTCATGACCCAGACTTATTGTATGCTGGAGGGCAGAGAGACTATTCAAACGACACAGAGAAGGCTGCCCAAACTGATACTACCAAAGTATTATTTTATACTTGTCCAATTTTAGCTAAACCAAGGCCTCTTCTCTTGGAGATATATATGTTTAACTTGGAAAATTTATATATGTATATATATATGGAGAAATTTATACGTATATATAAATTCACTCTGTCTAAACCAACAATTAATAATTTATATATATATGAATATATATTTGTAATTTTTAATTCCAGTATAGACCACAACTTAAAGTCCAACTAGCAATGAATTTTTATTTCATAAAAATAATGAAAATGCACATCAGAGTGTATAGAAAATAAACTACCATAGAAAACATACTATAAATTTCCTAGTCAAAACTTATTTTTAAAATTTTTACATACTATTTAAATCAGTATTTTTACAACAAGGCAAATACCCTACAAAATGAAAATTTGGTTATATTTCTTACATACATAAGAGGTCTTATTTTCCTAATTTGCATAGTAAATTAATAGCCACTGATATGAAACATCACCCAAGTACCTATAACTCTCCTACCTGTGATTCAATCTTGGTTCCAATTAAATATCAATTACCAATTTGGTTTGCCATTAAAAGACTTGGAGTTTATAATACTGAATCAAATCCTTTCTTTTCCCCCAAACTAAAGTGCTATTTAAATTTCAGTAGGTAAGAAAATCAATTCTGTAGACTACCACCTGGCATTATACAACTAAACTTCCTTTTATAATTATGAACATATAAACTAAATATCTTATATAGTTTCAAAAATTGTTATTATAGATTAATCTGTACCCGTAGATTTCTTCAGTATCAAAGTCTATTTAGGAAAGACTATAGCCCTGGCTGATGTGGCTCAGGGAACCGAGTGACCCCCTGCAGACTGAAAGGTTGCTGGTTCAATTCCTGGTCAGGGCACTTGCCTGCATTGTGGGCGAGGTCCCTGGTTGGGGGTGCATGAGATGCAACTCGCTGATGTTTCTCTCGGGCATCAAGGCTCCTCTCCCTTTCTTTCTTCCTCCCTTCTCCTCTCTCTAATGTAAATAAATAAAATTTAAAAAAATACAAAATGTAAATTTCACAGTGATAACATATTCATCTCTGACACTATACTATCAAGTAACACAATTTTTAAGTGAAATAATATTGGTTTTTTACAAGTTTATGAATTTAAATTTAGCATATATAATTGACATGCTTATCTCCTCCTTTTTCAGGATTGGTCCTAAACGTGAGCCATATCTAGTGCTATATCCTATGCACCTCATGTAATTCACTCTCTCAAGTTGCTATGTTCTCAAAATTCACTTTAACTCAGAATAATTTAAACAAACAGCTAATAATTAATAATATAAATGCATTGTGTTTACAATGCATTAGGAAAAGCTGGTTTTAACAGTTAAACATGTCTGACTGAGACTGGTAGCAGGGGATATAGGATAATTCCAATAATAATCTATCTCTGCTAAGGCACATGACAGAATTAGCATTCTAAGTATCAGAAGAACAGTTGTAATTGTTGTATGTAATGTTCATATTGCAAGATTTTACAAGACCTGAATCAAACAAAGATGGCAGTATATTTCTTATGCATGTGTCTATAAGAATATATTTCAGAGCAAGACAGTATATATTTTAAAGCCATTAATGGCTGACAATAACTCAGAGTAGTTTTAGGTAACACGATGAGATCTAAAGGAGGAAGTGCAACTTCAGGTGGAACTTTATGATGAAGTTGTTTTAGATTGACACAAATGAATTCATATGAAGAATGAAAGCAGAGGCATCAAAGGCAGCTGGCATAAAGCACAGCTTGAAGTGAATGACCACAGGGAAAGGCAGCCAACTCAATGTGCCAGCTAATGATATTAGTTGTACCAACACAATTTAAAATATCTATTCTGTTTGATGACTTTTTTCATGGTCAGAAGAACTAATCTGTAATTTAGAAAACATTTTTATAGAAAGCAGCTAGACATTTTTAATAACTTTCTTTCATGTAGGAACAAATGATATATTTTAAAATTCATTGCCAATTTAAAGGTATTGTATTATTTATGTCAGATATCTAGTCTTGAATTTTTAAATGCCATTGAGCATAATTCCTAAAGTAAATGTTTAGCTTTCTTGTGACTGGTTTTACCTACTTCTTAAGTGGCTGAATTTATGTATATACTAAATATTAACAATACTTATTAGAAACACATTAGCCAATAAATTCTAGTCACTTATTTAAATTACACTTAAGTTGCATATAAAAGATTGAATTTTTCCCGGGTTGTTCTAATTATTGTTTTCATAGCAACTGAGTAAGGATAGGTTTAGAGTAGCTTGAGGGTAGAACTCCCCTGCAAAAAACATGAAATTTATTCATAAAAAATTATAGTTACTCTTACCTGTTTGAATTTCAAGCCACCTTCAAAGACTCTCCATTTCATGCAATATACCTATCAAGACATTTTTTCCACTGCTCGAACAGTTTTCAAACTTGTCAATATTGACACTTTTCAGTACTTTTGCCATTTTTTGTTTCACCTCTTCCATGTCAGCAAAACATTTCCCTTCAGGACATTTTTCATCTGGGAAAAAAAAAAGTCACTCTGGGCAAAAGTGGTGAATAGGGAGGGAAGGGCACATGGGCCATCCTGCTTTTAGTCAAAAACTGCTGAACACTCAGTGTGGTGTGGGCAGGTATGCTCATAAATCATCCATCATTAAATAGGCAAACACATTGAAAGAGTCTTCAAAAAAATCACAGAAGTCAAATGCAGCCTCTCACAACAACACTAGCTGGTCTACTGACACAGATGGGTTCCTAAAACATGCACTTAGTGCGGGAAGACTGTGCTGCAAGTGACCTGCCCTCCAGAAGATAATTTCTGTTTTGGGGGGTCCCCCTTATATGAAGTAACTCTCCTTTGTTCTCCATTACCTTGAATAAAATTATTAATTTCCCATTTTAATTTTTCACATATATATTTGAGCCAATATGTTATTCAATTGATCTTCATCAGCAGGTATTATCATATTTCTGTTTATACAGATTCTTAAAACTGGGTTTGGAAAACACTGCAGTAGGATGAAGAAAGAAAATATTGAAACATCAGTTTCTGACAATCTCATCCTCTAGAAATGTCTCATTCTATGTTTTATGTAGAAGTATAAATGTGTGTTATTGAAATCACATATGACTTAAAAATACACATAAATAAGTTATAAATAGGTAAATTGTACTTCTTAGTAAGGGAAAAAATGTAATTAATAGAAAAGCACTTTCAAAAAGTTCAGAGACTGACTAGAATGTCCTAAGGTATAATTAATACATGAATGAATGGTTTTATGTTATATTATGTTTGCTTTTCAATTTTTAGAAAATTTTCCATATAACATATTTAATATTTGATAAAATAACACTAAACTTGGACAGAAAACTAAAAAAAAAAAATTTACGTGTAATCACCTATTTATTTTTAAAATGAATCCTAAAATGTGAATAAAACAGTCTCAAGAGTATAACTTGAGAACATAATAATTCATTTAAATTTACATTATTTCTAATAAAGGAATAGAGAAAATATACAATGTATAATGTAAAAATTCCAGTTCATGGGAAGAAATGCTTCTTTTGGAAGTACATCTGAAAACAAATATCACTTGATAAGCAGAGATCATTATTTAAAGAGGAGATTTTACAAATAAGAAAATATGTGATTTTTACAGTACCTATTCTAATAATATCTAAAGAATATTGCAACTTTGGGTCAAGATGGAGGTACAGGTAAACACAGCTAGCCTCACCACACAATCAGATCAAAATTACAACTAAACTGTAGAACAACCATCACTCAGAACAGCCAGAAATCAAGTTGAATGGAAGTTCAGTAATTGTGGAATTAAGGAAACCACATCCAACCAGACTGGTAGGAGGGGAGGACACATGGAGGTACAGAACGGAAGATAGATAAGTCAGCATACCTTCTGGCTTCAAAAAAGAACTGCAGGGATTGAGTCAGTGGCAGAAACTTCGGGAGTCTCAAGTAATTCCTCTTAAGAAAGCACACACAGACTCACTTAGACTCACTTCCTCTGAGCTCCAGCACTGGAGTAGCAGCTCGAAAGGTACCAGTGGCATATAGGGAAGAACTGAAGTGCCTGGCATCAAGCTGAAACCTGCAGGGCAGCTCTCTCCCAGACATAAAGGCAGGCAAAGGCCATTGTTCTTAACTGAACCCTCCCCCCAGAGAGCCATAGAGTTGGCAGGTGGGTGGGTATCTGAGACTCCACCAACCTAACACTGTTCACCTGGTCCTGGAGATCCCCTGAGGCTCCACCCAACCCAACTTATGGTCCCACCCAAACTGTTAACAGTGGCTTTTCCATATGAAAGGTTGATCTTGGCCCTTGTTTCACAACTTACTAAATTTTCTCAAACAAGCAACAGCCACCTCAGCAAGTACCCAGACTCTATGAGGACCTCTTGCTAAGTGGCCCCAGGCCTGGTACTAGCAGCAGCCAGCCTAGGTTCATAGCTTGGCTTCACCTGGGAACCTTGAAGCTCAGCCCAAGTAGCAGCCATCTGAAGATTGCTTTGTAGTTCATACAGGGTGGCCCTAAGAAGAACACAGGTGGGGGCTGACCTTGGTCTGCACCACCCAGGAAACCCCAGATACTGTGTACCCAGTGGATAGCTATAGACCATGTTGGAACACTGCCACCTTGCTCCTGAAGAGCTAATTGTCACAGAAGGCAGAGGTTGGTAGACAGTGGTCACAGCCAGTTCTGCAGCTGACTTGCCTAGGTAAATTCCTCCAGCTGACATGCCAACAACAATCAAGGCTCAACTAAAAAAGGAGGGTGTAATCAGCTCATATGGTGTATCTTGAGTACACAGGTTGAATGATAGGTAAGCTTGTGTCACTAGACAGGAAAGGACACCTGTTACATTAGGTCATGCTAACAAGACAGAGAGTCACAGGAACTCTACCTAACAGAGAAACAAACACAGGGAGGCTGCCCAAATGAGGTGACAAAGAAGCATGGCCCAAACAAAAGAACAGATCAAAACTCCAAAAAAGAACTAAACGAAATGTAGATAAACAATCTGTCACATGTAGAGTTCAATACATTGGTTAGAAGAATGTTCAGAGAACTTAGTGAGGACCTCAACATCCAGTTGGAAACAAAGAATACGCTAATTGAAATTTTAAAAAAATACATAAAAACAACAGTAGACTGTATGAACTGAGAACCAAATCAGTGATTTGGAGCAGAAGGAAACAGAAAACAACCAATCAGAACAACCAGAAGAAAAAACAAGTTCAAAAAACCAAGGATGATATATGGCACCTCGAAGACAACTTTAAGCACACCAACGTCTACAAAATAGGGGTATCAGAAGGAGACAAGAAAGACCAAGAAACTGGAAATCTATTGAAAACATAATGAAAGAAAATTTACCTAATTTGGTGAAGGATATAGACATACAAGTCCAGGAAGCACAGAGTCCCAAACAAGGTGGATTCAAAGAGACTCACACCAAGACATATCATAATTAAAATGCCAAAGATTGAAGATAAAGAGACTATCTTTAAAACAGTAGGAGAAAAGCATTTAGTTATATAAAGGGGAGTTCCCGTAAAAATGTCAGCTGATTTCTCAAAAGAATATTTGCAGGCTAGAAGGAACTGGAAAGAAATTTTCAGTCATGAAAAGTGGGGACCTACAGCCAAGATTAGTCCACTCAACAAAATTATCATTTAGAATCAAAGGACTGATAATGAGCTTCCAAGACAAAGAAAAACTAAAGAGTTCATCATCACCAAACCATTATCATATGAAATGCTAAAGGAACTTAAGAAAAAGAAGATCAAAAGTATGAATAATAAAATGGCAACAAATATATATCTATCAACAATTGAATCTAAAAACACAAAGTAAGCAAACAAAAACAGAGACAGAATCATGGACATGGAGAGTGCTTTGATGGTTGCCAGATGGGAGGGGACTTTGGGAGAACACTTGAAAAGATTAGGGGATTAAGAAGTACAAATTGGTAGTTACAGAATAGCCATGGGGATGTAAAGTACAGTACAGGAAATGAATGGCCAAAGAATTTACACGCATGGCCAACGGAGTGAACAAAGGTGTGGTGACTGCCTGAGGGAGTAGGAATGTGCTGGGTGGAGGAGGGAAAAGGAGGGAATTAGAACAACTCTGAAAACATAATCAATAAAATATAATTTAAAAAAATGAATATTGCAACATGTTTTTAATTTTTTAATCACAACTTCTTACTGTTTTTCTTAGAGATTATATTCACTGTGTTAATACAAAATAACATGCTAGCCAAGGAAAGTTATTAGATACAAAGAGTTTTTAATTTTCTTTATTTGACTTTGGCTGACCTGTTCCTTACACAATGAAACTTAACTTGATCCCCATAAAGCAGCTCTTCCCTTTGGGACTCAGAAGTACTTCGTTAAAACTTGTGTTTCTGCACATGTAACTGAAGGTATGGTAATAACACCCTAATTACCTCACATTGTGATGACTTAGCTGAGCATACTCCAAGACTGTGGAGGTTGGGCAGCTGTCATCTTCCCTTGGATCAAAAAGACTAATGCCAGCATTTATAAAACTATGCATAAATAGGAAAATCTTTTATTTTTGTTCCTCAGAAACATTATGGATATAGTCACAAAGAAGTTTATGGGTAAACTGTACATACTGTATGAGATATAATTACCAGCATCACAATTTTCTGTATAGCATGGCATTTAAATGCAATATCAAATTGTAAGGTTAAATGTAATAGTGTTTTTGAATCAGTGCAGTTTTCTATTAATTTAATGTAATTTTAATAACATGAAAATAGATGAAACATTTTAGCAATTTTCATGCTTTAAACTTTCATCTTGAATAGTGCAGTATGTCAAGGATCTAGAAGTGACTGAGCCACTTAGTTTACATAACAGTGTGGTAGGTAAACGCTAAGAGTGTCCGTGGTCCCCATTTCTTATATTCACGCCTTGTATATTCACCTCGCTCTGACTGTGCACAGGACATTTGACTTACCCCCAACCAGTGCACCGTAGCAAAGGTACAGGATGCCACTTCCATGATTATGACACATAGGATTGTAACTTCTCTATTGCTGTCCTACTCTCCCTCTTTCTGACTTAGAGGTCACAAGTTTTCATGTTGGGAAGACATTTGTCAAAGAACTGAGAACTTTCTCAGGCTAACAACCATCTAGAATCTCTGGCCCTCATTTCAATAGCCAGAGGGAATGAAATCTACCAACAGCATGTGAATAAAGAAATACATCCTGCCCCAATTCAGTGCTCCGATGATACTCCCAATCCTGGTTGATAGCTTTATAGCAGCCTCATGTGAGACCCAAACAGTGGATGAAGCTAAGCTATGCCTGACTTTCAGCCATAAATGTGTATAACTTTAAGTAGCTAAGTTTGTGGTGATTTGTTGTACAATAATAGACAACTAATACAAACTGAAAACTCATTTTATGCTTATTAAACTATTTATGTCACTTCAGTTGTTGAAGAATGAATAGAGACTCATTGCAAGATTTCATGGAAAAGGAATTACCAACCAACTAAAAATCAAAGTCAACCCTGTTTCAGGGTGCTAGTGTGTTCGATATATTTTCCTGCTCACCACACTATCTAAGGTTAGCTTAAGGACTCCCTGTATGAGGTGAATTCTGAATATTTTTAGGAGTAGGCAAAAATGACATTATGGGTATAATTAATTCTGTATTGATAAATGGTATAGAAAATTAAAAAAAAAGTTTTAATCATACTGCCCATTATCCCATTGCTCAGAAAAAACTCTGCAACGATGAATGTGCTATTATCACATTAATATTTCTATTAACTGGATTAAACAATAGAATGCTTCATGGGTTGAGTATATGCTACCATTTGAAAACTGTTTTGAGATACATAAATGAGTATTATCACTATGCGTCAGTCAGAGAAAACTCTTATGTGGTGATCTTAATCCAGTTTTCATTGGGATGTCCCATATTTAGATGTCGGTTTTATAATACTTCCCTTCTTCTAACCTGAATTAGAATATGTCCTCATACTAAAAATCAAAGCAACTATTATTTCTATCTTTATGAAATTCTTTATTGAATATTATTCTTATAGATTTCATAGAAATTTACCACCAATTCTATTGAATTGCGGAGTGAATTTTTGAGAATTTTTATTTCATTTGGAAAGAGAAATATCCAAAATACCTTTGTATCAAACAATATTTTTATCAACTGTTCAAACTTGGTTAAAAATAGAAAAGAGCAGCCAAAATCATCCCAATTAGGTGAGTGTAGAAAATAGCATGTTTAAATATATCTAAAAGGAAAGAGAAACAGTAATTTTATTTAAATGAGAGCCGGAAGTGAAGTAAGTGACAACATTTTTATGAGGAACAAACATGCATGTGATAGCTCCAAATGGAGAGAATGAAAATGCTATCCGTTTTCTAATAGATTAATAGGTGCAGCCAAGACTCTCCTGTTCCTTCATGGGAAATAGCTAGTGAGCTGTAGGGAAGTTGCTGAAAAACAGGGTAGTCAGCATATCCCAGAAACCCACTTACATTTTAAAAATCATTGTAAATAGCACATGGTTGCTTCACAGTCAACATACTTTCTTTTTCCCTCTACATGTGGAATACGTGGTTAATTTTTTAAATCTAGAGACATAACAGTAATAGGAAAAGCTTCAATTGTCATATTACATACATCACCTTTGCACTTGCTTTTTTACTTTTCTTAATTTGCATTACACTTAATATGAAATTGATCACTACTTTCCCTTACAGAATTCTTTTGACCATCCCCGCGGAATGACACTACTAAGAACCACTTCACTAACACCTGTAGAATTAGCACATGTTGGCTGGACCAGGTAAGCAACTTAGAAGACTAGAGTTCATAATCTGGCACACAATAAAGAGTTATCGCATCAAAAGGGCAGCTCCTCTAGACTTAAATTGTTTGTAAATATATGAAAACAAATACTTAACATTGATTGATTATTGAGCTTTCAAAGTGGGACCCAACTGTATACTTGGAATCTTTTATTTTTTGTGTGTTGATGTCTACTTCAAACAATTTAAAATATGGGAGAAGCTTAGTAAGATAATGTCTGGTTGCAAATTACCTGAATTAGTTTAAGGCAATATACACTGCAATGCTTCCTCAGTGACCCGTTCTCAGCTCACTCCCTGTTCCCTAGCTGAGAGACTTTAAGTGAGATGCTCCTGACCAAAACTGGACTGATCACAATCTTTGCAGGGTAGTTTAAATATTATAAAGGAAACTCAGATAATCACTCTGGAGACAGAGCATATTGTAAAGCATCAACAAATATAGTAAGAAGATCCAAAAACTCCAGGGAAGCATTGATTTCTAACCCCCTTCAGTTTTTTAGGAGAGTTCCAGTAGTTCTGATAAATGCCTTTTCGTTGTTTTCTTCTCTGGATTTGGGTTTTGTTGCTTTAATGGGAAAACAAAATACAAACAAAATAAAACACCACCTACCACTTCCAACCAGAAGACCTTAATTGAGATGGAAATCAGTCTTTTTCCCCACACAATCCCTTTTCTCTATTCAAGTGGTTTCCAACCAAGAGAAAGACCATGTTTCAATGGATATTTGAGTGCGGGAAGCAGTGTTTTTGGTTGTGTGTGTGACTGCGGAGGCGAGTGTCACTGGTGTTCACTATTTCCGGGGGTACAGTTTGCAGAAGTCCCAGGATGGCAAACCTCCTGCAATGAGAGGCATGGTTCTATGCATACATTTTGCACCACTTAAACACCAAAAGAAGATTCCAAGAGGAACACCATTATATAGCTAATGTCAATAAGGTTATTTCAGAGTTGAAGATGTCAACTAGTATCTTTTCATTCATCTTCACAAACTTTATCTTTGTTCTTGAGTATGTACAAAGTGAATGAAGATATATTAAGTGGCCTGGAATACTTTTTTAAAAAGGAAGAAAAAGGGAAGACATGTAGTCTTAAGTATCTTAAACCTAGGGGTCATATTTTCTTGGTCATCTGTCTGCCAGTTTTCACAGGATGCAGTCTTCTACCACCCACGTCTCGCTCTCTCGTGTGATCGCTAGAGAGAAACATGAACATTTCTTCACTTCTCATTATTTATTTTTGAATTGCATACTAAAGGAAAATCAAAGTTTCCCCCCAAATGGTGTGAAGTTATTATTTAAGTAGACGACTAACCGTTTTTGCTGCTACAATAGCACAAGTCCATTCAAGAAAATACACATATATGCACTTGTAGAAATGACGACATATTCATTTTTTGGTTCAGAACTCATTGGAAACCTTGATGAGTGTGCAAAAATTATGAGAAGTATGTTGTGTTTGGTAGTTTGCGGTGTGATAAAGCTGAGTTAAGCAAGAATTGTCTATATTTCCTTTAGCCTCATTTCATTCCTGTTTCTTATTCAAATTAATCTGCTTCCTTCAAACCCTTCAACCTCCTCCAAGTCCATTTGTCTTCATGGCAGACCTGGGGAACACATGTTTATTGAACACCTGTCACAGGCCAGAAGGTACCTCTGGACTGCAAGAGCTGCCGGTCATAAACAGAAGCAGAGTGACACAAAGACATTGATAGGAGAGTATTTTTAATGTGGTTGTAAAAAAATATTGTAAGCAATCAACGCTTGATGCCATTACCTGCTTAGTAATTCTGTTGTTTACTACAATTCTATTGTAAATACTCACATGTTTACATAATTGCAACTTCACTAAAACATTCACCTTTTAGAGCAGTCATTTTCTCACAGTGTAAATCTCCCATCTAAGTAACTAGCCTGCAGTACTGTAGATACTACATATGAAGCAATTCTAAGCTGTCATTTTAATCAAGTTTCCATCTGCATCACTGATTTCTATGATGTTGTACTGTATTTGGAGCAACTGCATCTTTCGTTAAAGGAAGGAAGGAAGGAAGGAAGGCAGGCAGGAAGGAAGGAAGGGAGGAAGGGAGGGAGGGAGGGAGGGAGGAAGCTGGGGAGGGAGGGAGGAAAGTTGATTGACTGGCCATTCTTTATCTAGCGAATTGATTAATGGGAGTCAATCTCAAAGACTGTGCCCAGGGCACTGACAACATCTTATTTCTTAATTTTGAGAACTAGAACTTGTTGCGGTGAATGTATGGAGGGAAATTCCTTCATAAAGACAGGATGATATGTTGCTGAAAGTGGTGTGAAATTCTAAGTGGAAACCTGAGTCAAGCCCAGAATTGTGTAAAATAGTTTAAATGAAACTCCTACACTCCTCACCAGAATCACAAATATGACACACCCATTTTGAATATGAGTTACCATTTGTTGCTGAAATATAACTCTAATGGAAGGCGTTAGTAGGAACTGCACAGCAGCATGTGGTTTGGACACAGATAAAATTGGACTGCTTTCAGTTTTTGTCAGTTACGATCTACAGAAAATCTCCTTAATATTGCAGAGCTTCAAATTATTCATTTTTTAAAGGTGCTAATGTATTTAATATCTATCTTAAGAGAATTCTATCTTACAGGACTGAAAAGTGCTTTGCCAAGTGCCTGACACATGATAGGTGCTCGAACATATTACTTCTGTTCCCCCACTGAAATCAGAACATACCCTGCCTATCCAAATCCTATATATTTTTTAAACTCAACAAACATTTGTTGAGGACCTCAATGAAAGATGTTATAGGAGATACAGGGATAAAATAGATAACTGCTCTGGCCTCCTGGGGCCTTAACAATTTGAGTTCAGACCCAATCACGTACGTAACTGAGGAGAATGAGGTGAGTGCGGTGTTGAAGTTCAGATACTATGTTGCCCTGGTGCGGTGGCGAGTGAGATTCATGTGAAGGAGAGAAACATCGACTGGGTGCTTCTCCTTCAGGCCCTAACTGTGCTGTACCAGTGGTCAAACCCCACAACCCAGGCGTGTGTCCTGACTGGGAATCAAACCCATGACCTTTTGCTTTGTGAGACAAGGCGTCCCAATCCACTGAGCCACACCGGTCAAGGTGAACTTTATATTCGAGCTCAAAAAATTTATTTCTTTAAAAAATGAAGAAAGGATGATAATAAGCAGATTAGTCTTTATATGTTATATATAATTCAATAGTAACAAGCCACAGACATTTAAAATAAATTAAGGTAAAAATTAGCAGTTAATTTTTTTGAGCCTGATGTTACATTGATAACTTAAAAATCAAGTATCACTTGATATTCACTTGGAAATGAAATTCCTACAAACAGTATAATTTTAAATAAATCTTCCCTCCTTTTGGAATATCTTAAGCAGGATCTGAACTAAAGGATTGGGATTCAGATCACCTCTACCTCACCAAATTTTCATGTCCTTCCAAAAACATGACACCTTATTCTCTCCCACTGATCAAATGGTTTCCCACTAACAAGTCTACTATACATTTCATCATTTGCCAACTCATAACCTCATAGATACTTTCTTGTATCTGCCTCTAACTGCATTCTTTAAAAACTTCAATGATAGTAGAAATCACCGAGACGATGAAACACTTCAAGTGTAGATTCAGTACATTGTCCATAATGAAAGTAAACTAAGAGAATTTATCCAGTGCACAGTGACAACATGCTAACACTTACAAGGATAGTTTTTACAGTGTAAAAATATGGAGCGGCATATGTGATTCCTTCCTCCGTGGCATTACATACAGGATGTAGAAAATAGCACTGTACAGATGCGAGAGGAAAATTGGCACACAGTCTGTGCCCCCAAGGACTTTTTCTCGAGTATAGAATCCATTTTGTTTTGCATATCTAAGTACAATAAACTTAGCATGCTGTGTTTGTTTGCTAGTTAGAATTTCCTTTCTGTTTTTCTGCACCTATTTAAATCATACAAATAAGATATC
Source organism: Tonatia bakeri (assembly GCA_004024845.1). Lineage (NCBI taxonomy): Eukaryota > Metazoa > Chordata > Mammalia > Chiroptera > Phyllostomidae > Tonatia > Tonatia bakeri. The sequence goes on from PVIA01010088.1 coordinate 21,302, forward strand.
AAGCAAATATTTCAAATATTCAAAAATGAGGAAAGAATATCCAAAAAACCACATCATAGACCCCAATAATAAAAATTATAGAAGCCATAAACTCCCTTTAATATTATGTTAATCTCTGCATTTGTGAAATAATTTTTGTATCAAAGAACATTGACCCAAGATATTGCAAGATATTTACATATTTCTAGGTATAATCAGACCGGTAAATTTTGTTTGTTTTGTGTGTGTGCGTGTGTTTGTTTCTTTGTAAATTAAGTGCTGCACTTACAAAGCTTCCACTATGTGCTCAGGGGTTTACCTGCTCCCCGTCTCCACAGATGCCCACTGTCCAGGGCGACATTGCTGCACCGCCCTCCCTCTCTGTCTCCTGCCTTCATCTTGGTCTGCTCTACTGTATGTATGGAAAACAGTGATCTTTACAGAATCCAAAGTTGATCACTGAACTTCCCAGCTGACTATACTTTATGGCTTCCTGTCATTATCAAGATAAAATAAAATATTCTCAACATTTCATGCAAAACTTTTTTCTACCTTGACTACTATAGTTAAACTCATTTCTTCTCTTTCACACCCTAAGCACTAAATACATCTTACTTTCTTAGCTCGAATTTATTCTCACTCTTTGGACTCTGTATATATACTTTGTATTTAAAAAATATCTACAATGTCCTCTGTCGTTAAATTGTGTTCTATATGTATTTTTTTAATCACAAAGTCTGTTAGACATTGTCTCACACGTTTTCTTCCTCATGGAGATGATTATTTTTTTTCTTAGATCTATCAATACAGATTATACTTCCAGATTTCCTAATATTGACACAACCCCTAAAAAATCACACTTAGGGATGATGTCTTCATTTTAAATAAACTGTTGAATTCTGCTTGCTACTATTTTTACATGACGTTTCTGAAATAATACTGATACTTAAGATCGGCTTATAGTTTTGTTCTTTAGTATAATTTTGTTGGATTTAAGGATACAAGTCATTCTAGTTTCATAAGTCTGATTTAGGTAGTTTATTTCTTAGTCCATACTCTGGAACAACTCTGCCCCTCATTACATGTATTCCACGAATCCGTCCGGGCCGGAAATCTCTGTGGAGGAGCTCGGTCTCTGCTTCCTCTCTTCACGTGCCAGCTTTTTGCTCTGTTTCCTCTAGGTAGGTGGTCTACTTCTTTCTGGTGTTTAGATTTTAAATTTCCTTTATTTAGCTGTTGTTTTGACTATTTTCTTGATTTTTTTCAAACAATTACCTTATAGATGTATTAATTTCACTGCCTTTTAAAATATTGTCTAACTCGTTAAATGATTGAAATTTGCTTAGAAAGTAGAACTTAAATGTTCTCTCAAAAAAAAAGGTAAACATGTGAGGTGACTGATATGTTAATGAACTCAGTGGGGGAAGCTTTTCACAGTACATAGCATAGCAAACCATAACGCTGTACACTTTAAATAATTTTCAATTTTATTTGTTAATTATACCTCATTAAAATTGTGAAAAATTCTTTTGTTTCTAAAAATTCCTTTTATTTATTTTCTTTTGGTTACTTTGATACTCATTTCCTTGCATTTTGAGTTAAGCATGTTATTCAGTAATTTTTATGCATAAAATTTTTATTAACATAGGTGTCCATTGCTACAAATTTTCTTAGAATATAGATCATTGAAACATAATCACAAGAAACTGTTTTACCCCTGCATCGTTGATTTGGAAGTTGTCATTCCACTATTTATATTGAAAAAATGTATATTTTTGTATATATTTTTTTAACACAAGCTGTTTGTTTATATATTACACTATTGTTTTAAAGGAAAAGTTTTTTCTATATTATTTTTATAGTAAATTATTATAAATGTGCCATGTGCCATTTAAAAAGTATGTTCTATATTACTAGGGTTCTAATCATATAAGTATAAATAATATATAAATATATATTATATGTTAAAATATATACTTTTTCCTTTTCCCATGCTACCATTGGGGTTTGTGCCACATCACTCCCACCTGGATTCCTGTAATTGTCTCCTAAAAGTTCTCCCTGCTCTTCCCTCACTCCCACCCACTGGTATTTTCTTAACACACCGGCTGGAAAGACCCCTTTAAGATGTCACTGAAATGCGACCCTCAGTTCCTCTCAGTTTTTGTTTGCTTTCTGGGACGCCTCTGATGTCCTTCTGTGACCATCCTCTTGCTCACACTCCTCCATCCACATGGATGCTGCTGCTTTTCATTTATAACTTCTCTCATGTTCTGCATTTAAAACCAAATATTTTCGTGAGACAAGAAAAGACATGTATAAAAATTACATGTAAGGAAACTATAGGAAAAGCCTCTATACCCTACTTTTGACTGGCTCAAAAGTTCACAAGGGCCTCAGGTCACAGCATATCTGGGGAGCCTCCCCCGGAACTCCTGACGGGCTCTGACTTTGTTGTAAGATATTCAGTATCACAATGTTTAAAATAAAGCATGTATATTTTAAAATTTTTTTAAAAAGCTATTTATTTTGCCTGAATTATTCTGCACCCAGGTAGTCATGATGTTAACTCCTTCCTTTCCTTCCAAAATCTTGTTGAAATGTGAGTTTCTCAATGAGGTTTGTCCAGATCACGCTGTGTAGCAGTGTCCCATTCCACCCGCCTCTACCATTGCACTCACGCCCCATTTGTGTTGCTCCAGGTCTCCTTTCTTCAAGATCATTTCACCAAATAACATACTAGATTGTTTGCATATTTATTATGATTATTGCTCTTTGTTGCTTCTGTTCACTCCCAGCTGCTAAAATTCATGCTCCTTTGGAGTAGGGATGTTTTTCGGCTTCATTCACTGGTATTTCACAGTCATCAGAAAAGCGCTGGTCCAAGACTGACACTTAGAAAAAATTACTGAGACATCAGAGTGCAGGGAAGTTTACATGCAAGCACACTATTAAATGCATATACTGCTTTAAAAGTAAGGCAATGATATTAATTGTTATAAATAAATAAAACAAGTATCAATTGGCCTTCTTGCATAAAGAGGAAAAGTAGTGTTTCTTAAATCTCCTACTTGATAAAAAAGGAGTTACTTCCTCCACCGTCTTCACTGGATAACAATAGAACACAGAATATAATCAGTGTCCAGTTTTCCTCTGTCGAGTGGAAACACACCTCTGTCGGGCACAATGAAGTGAGGCTATAAACAATAGCCCTTCCATATACATAGGATTTTTGCAGGTTCAAATGTTTTGGTAGGACTGAAAATTCTATAGTGTCGCTCAGATGTTTGCAGTTTCTACCTGGTGTGTGATAACACAGTGCATGTTTTTAGGGAAAAAAACAACTTGTAAATAACTTTTGAGCACTGAGTGAGCTTTCTAGTAACTAAAAAAAAAACATATACAAGGAAGTCTAAATTTCAGAACAACTGGTTTCCAGAATAAAAGGGAAAGCACCATTTACAGTTCAAATTATTACACAGTCAACAATAACTTAATTTGGGTAAATGAGTCCATTTTAATGAAAAAGATGTTTCTGTCTTTGAAGGTAAATCTCAAAATTTAGGAATTTGTGAAGGCTCTAATTTACAATGTCTTCAGGAAGTTTCTATAATTGATTGTTTGTCTCAGGTTCTGAGAAACGTAAGCTCTTTTTTGCCTACAGCCAATACGTGTGGTGAGAACCAGGGCCAGAGAGCAGATTTACATCCCGGGACCTTGTAGTGGTCCTCCACTATGGTATAGATGTCATTAAATCATGAGTTTCTTAATTCAGAACCAATTACTTGACAATCTGTTCTATTGGGTTGGCCAAAAAGTTTTAGGGTTTTTTTGTTCTTCCTTATGGTGGCTCTCACAGAAGTGCTTAGTTGTCTTGAACTTCATTTGAAACAATTTTGTTACGTTGTATTCTAACAGCTGTCATACCAGCATGGTGGTATGACATAAATTTTAAAAAAAGCTTATGAAAATTGGTGATGTTTTGAAGAAGGAAGATGATACACAACATTTTTAGCACATTATGCTTTATTACTCCAAGAAAGGTAAAAATAACAACTGAAACACAAGAGAAGATCTGTGCAGTGTATGGAAGAGGTGCTATGACTAACAAAACATGTCAAAAGTGGTTTGCAAAATTTCTTGGTACTATTGACATTTTGGCCAAATAATTCTTGGCTGTGGGGCTGCCTTATGTATTGGAAGACGTTTAGCAGCACCCCTGGCCTCTACCCACTAGAAGCCAATAGTGGTAGGTAACTGACATACTCAAAATATCCAAATCAATAAAGTTATTGGTAGAAATGAAATACATCTTTTATTTTATGGAAAAAAAACTAAACGATGATTTGGCCAAACCAGTATTTTACCTATTTTATTTGTACTTGTGTCCCTATGATAGTGATTAATATATAATGATGCTTTTGTGGTATGAGCTATACCACAAAACTTGAACTATAAAATACTCAATCTAGATGCTTTTAAACTACCCAGAATTATTCACTCACCAAATTTTTCTGCAAAACACAACTTCATTGTCCTTTTCTTGTGATTATTCCAAGACTGGAAGCCAGAATCTCCAACTTCACTGATGTAACTGGCAAGAAATAGCATTGTCTATTACCTGGGAGGCTGGATTCTGCAAACCCAGAGCAGTGACACACCATTTAATAGGAGAAATTTGCAGACATATTCTCCATGTATGAAATGAATAAGACATATTCTCATTCATTTCCTTATTTATGGGATGCCACACCTAACAAATGGCATTTTCTTATGAATATTACAACTCTGGCATGGCCATGGTTGATGATTTAGTTATTGTTTCCCTATGCAAATAACTATTTTGCCATAAAATTAAAGGATTCAAAAATCACTTAAATCAGCCCTGGCTTGTGTGGCTCAGTGGATTGGGCCACTGGCCTGTGAAGCCAAGGGCCTCTGGTCGAATTCCCAGTCTGGGCACATGCCTGGGATGCAGTAAAAGGGGTGCATGAGAAGAAACCACACATTGATGTTTCTCTCCCTCTCTTTCTCTCTTCCTTCCCCTCTCTCTAAAAATAAATACATAAAATCTTTTAAAAAATCACTTAAATCAATAGTTGACTATGTTAGGCAAGATTTATAAGCATATATTTTCACAAGAATTATCTTCTTTTGGTAATCTTTGTTCACTTGTACTCCATATATATAATTTCCCATAAAGTATGTTTTTATGACTTCTGAGTGACCATTTAGAAAAGTCACCATTACAAATGAGTGTCATCCCAATTTCCCCAAGTAAGTCCTTTGAAATTGGTGGCTAGATTTAAAAAATTTTTTCACAGCTCTATCAGAAAATAGAACATTAAAACAATATCAGCAGTATTTCAAGACAAATAGTGCAGTTAAACTTTCTTCTTTAGTTTCATCTTGACCTACATAATTAATGCCTTTTCTCCTGATCTTGAGTCAGCAGTTCATTCCAAGAAATCATCTATTTCAGCAATAAATATGTAAGTCGTGACTCAGTCCCTAGAGGTGAGGTCTCTGCTTCTGGAGGCGGTGTCACGTGGTCCTGAGCCCGAGCCCACGCTCACGGCCCTCTTCCCTGCATCAACCATTGGCCTGTCATGGCCTTTCCCACCAACATTCTGCTATTGTTGTTTTTTCTCCCAGGAGGTTTAACTTCTGCTTTATAAGCTGTAGCAAGAGTTTTAAAGCAGTAATAAGAGAATAATTCTGGCAAACTATTGAGATCATTTTGATCTTTGGCAAGGTCAGAATGGAGGAAAATAGAATACCTTATTGTGGCCTGAAGCACACCCAAACCACACGGAGTCAGTTAATGGTTACCCTGAAGATAAGAAACTATTAAGACCAATGAGGGTATTTGCAAATTTCCCAGACTTTCTAATCTATTTTATGAAGCAAGTGTTAAGATTTTCAACAATGAGAGGTGTATTTTATTTGAAGAAACCTAATTTTCTTAAAAATCAATTTGCTAACAAGTACTATGTTAGAGTTTGTCCATGGATTATGTTTAGAAAATATTTATATCAATTGTAAAATATAATTTGGCTAAAACATTCATATTAAAACTATGATCTTGATAATATAATTTCATTGCTTTATTGAGCTAATTCAAAATATAAAAATATAAATGTTTTTCATAGCTACTTATTTTAGCATCACTGCTCACTCATAAATGCCATGCCTCACAGTAACTAGTTCCTAGAGTTGGCACTACACAGCAGTCATTTCTAATTCAGGGATTTTAGGAAGGCAATATCAGAGAGTGATCAGAGGAGACTTACTGTTATATCAGTAGGTATGTACAGTCATAGGGATCTCAGGAAATCAGTTACGTAATTAATGTTAGCATTCTTTATATGAAGAAAAGTAGCATTATTACAAATTTATCTTTGAGAAAATGTGGAACTTTTATTAAAAACAATTGAAGACCATAGTAAAATTCAAACCAGAAGCACAATAAATTAACAGGTTCTCAGGAAATAAGAGAGTTCTGCCAAAAATATCTGTTTTTTGGGAAGGACACACCAATACACATGGTTTCTGTGTAAAAGGCATTACCTATAACTCAAGTGATTGCACAGCAACTGAGAATTCTGATAGAATAATGTCAGTTTCATGAAAAACCAGTTCCTATTATTTACCATGGCATATTTCAAAATGCACAGCTTTTAAAATACTCTTGCTATTCCAACCTTCAGAAAACTTGTGTTATTTGTGACATATCAGAATGCAAGACACTTTAGAATTTATTTTCTGGGTTATATAATATTTTAATATATAATCCAAGTGGAAACATCAAAAGGAAACATTAATGTTGCTTTACCATTTCATAATAATGTCAATAAAGAGTAAAATTGGAATATGATATAAATTTATAAATACTTACATGCTCTAATTCTGTGTTACTGTATTATTTTAAAATGTTGGCACCATGAAAGATTAACATTCAACTTGATATTTAATGCTAAAGTGGTATTATCCATGAAAATACCTCATTTCAGTGATTAGAGGATGAACAAATAATGTTTATGAAAGATTTATTTTGCTTATGACTAGATTAGCTCATGCAGGAACACTGAGAAGTGTCGGTAAGTAATTGTTGTGTCAGTAGATAATAAATTTATTTTGTAATTACAGTAATAAATTGGATTTACCACAAGATAAAATGATAGACACAAAAATACAACACAACCACACTTCTCAAGATAAATCTGGTAAATAACATCCTAAGTTACTAAAAATACTTTAAATTTTGGGACTCCCTAATGTTATTTATTCAGGCATTGCATTACATGCAAGCCCTCATATGGTCTCAAAAATTTTGCCACACTTAGATGTCTTAAAGATAAGCAGTGAAGGAAACAAAATTAACTGTGATGTTAGGAGTTGGCACACTGATGCCTGCACCTGTTTTGGTAAATTAATTTTTATTGGAAGTTATCCATACCTACTCATTTATGCTTGCCCATGAATGTTTTTGTGTTACAATGGCAGATTTGAGTAGTTGTAATAGACACTGTATGGCTGAAAAGCCTGAAATATTTACCATCTGGCCCTCCACAGATAAAGCTTTCTGGTCCTGTTCTATATTAATGATAACATGTTTAAATCTGGTGTAAACAATAATATGGCTAATTGAGAAAGTTTAAGGAAAAACTCACCCTCAGCTAGTTATCTATCTATCTATTATCTATCTATCTATCTATCTATCTATCTATCTATCTATCCATTTATTTTTCTTCTCTGAAGGCCAAACAATAGTACTTTGTATACTGAGATTTATTTTACACATAAGCCAAATTCTTAATTTTCATAGCAACTTTTGTTCTAAGTTATTTTAACTATATATAAAATTAGTATCTAACCCTCCAAATGATCTCCATATTTATGGTTCTGTTTTTGTTCTGCTTGTTAGCTTAGTTTGTGTTTTGGATTCAATTGTTGATAGTTATGAATGTATTGCCATTCTAATGTTCATAGTTTTGATCTTTGTCTTAAATAAGTCCTTTTAACATTTCATGTAATAACGGCTTGATGATGATGAACTCCTTTAGATTTCGCTTGTCTGGGCAGCACTTTATCTGCCCCTCAATTGTAAATGACAGCTTTGCTGGGTAGAGCAATCTAGGTGGTAGGGCCTTGTTTTTCATCACTTTGGACACTTCTTGCCAGTTCCCTCTTGCCTGCAAAGTTTCATTTGAGAAATAAACTGTCAGTCTTATAGGAACTCCTTTGGAGGGTTATCAGTTGTGGGGGGAAAGGGGAGAAGGGTGGAAAAAGTGCAGTGACTAAATATAAACTGGTAGGTACAAAATAGGGGAATGTAAGATACATTATAGGAAATGGGTAAGTCAAAGAACCTATATGTATGACCCATGGAAATGTACTAATGGGGGCAATTGCTGGAGGTAATGGGGGGTATTGGGTGGATGGAGGCTCAGGGGAAAATTTGGACAACTGATAATAGCATAATAAGTAAAATATATTTAAAAAGAAATTAATGGCTAAATCCTCACATAGATGTATTAATTAGCTACTTCTGTGTAATGAATGATCTGAAAACTAAGTGGCATAAAGCCATAATCATTGTCATCGATCATTAATCTATAGATCACGTGACTGGGGTTTGTGTTAACTAAACTAAATCTGTTTCTCTCTGATGAGACTGTTCATGCATTCTCAGGGAGGCTGCAGGTCACAGTGGGATGCGTGGGCAACGGTAACTTCACCTGGACTGAATCTCCTCACCTGGTCTCACTCCCTATTATGCTTCTCCTTCTTTGGCAGGGAACGAAGAGACAGTAGAAACAGGTAGATCCTTTTGATACTTTAGTTCAGAATTGAGGGAAAATTGAAGAATTGGAGGGTTTTTGCAATCAGTCCACCATAGATGTAAAAAATTACAGCTGGATGATTTTTTGTAACAGCTTTTTAGGGGGAGTAAAAAATGACTATGTGCCTGTATATAGAGCTGAAGAATAAGGGCCATGTTTGGAATCATCTTACTAAGATGTTGTATATCAGAATATAACTAGTGGTATCACTTTCCGGTAAGTAAGAAATACTTTTTTTTTTTAAGATTTTATTTATTTATTTTTAGAGAGGGAAGGGAGGGAGGGGGAGAGAGGGAGAGAGAGAGGGAGAGAAACATCAATGTGCGGTTGCTGGGGGACATGGCCTGCAACCTAGGCATGTGCCCTGACTGGGAATCGAACCTGCGATGCCTGGTTCGCAGCCCGTGCTCAATCTACTGAGCTACACCTGCCAGGGCAGAAATACTTTAATTAAAAGGTAACATTTGTATATTCAGAGTAAAGTTTAACTTACTTTAATTATAAAAAGTGAGGGTTTTTTTTGAAGCACACAGTCAAAGCAGAAGCAAAAAATTGGACCCTGGACATCAGAAATAAGTAAATAAAGAATTCACTCAGAAACGTCATTTGGGGACTGCAGTACATTGTTAAATCAAGAGATCAAGAGTTTTAAAAGGAAGCCATTGATGTCTATTTGTTCATCAGGGACATAACAATATGGCAGATACAATTCAGAAAACCAGGGACTAAAAACAAACAAAAATTAATATAAGAGAAACAACATATGACAAGATTTGTTTTAAATACTCTAAAATTAACCAGGTATATTTCTTAATATAAGGTTTTATAGGTAAAGAAAATACCTTACACAGAACATGGTAAAAATTATTATTAGGCCAAACAAGAAAGCTGGCATACTTATAAGACAAATTCAGTTTATGAAGAAAAAATTGATTTAATTAAAATATCATTCGCACGGTCCTTATTTTTTTGTATTACATAATTCAAAATACTAAAAAGTTGGAAAAATTCTAATGTGGTGAAATGTAAGATATTTTAGTATTTCACACCTCTAAAAGCTATACTTTACTTTCAGTATCTTTTAACTTGTTAGAATTTCATCCAAACTTTTTGATTTCTCTAAATAAAAACATTATAATTCATTAAATTAATCAATTTAAATAATCAAATCACTTGGAGTTCTAATTACTTTGATTAAAACTTTAAATTATAAAGTGGATTTTTCATTATTTAATCAATTAATGCCACCTCTCTGTCAAAATGAGTAAATGTGAATGGGCGTTTTACTTCGCTCATTTCTTTAAATATATTATCATAAGTTTATTAAGTGAAAATTAGATATTTTTCTAAGGGAACAGAGTTATATTTAAACTTTAAATTTTTAAGGGAAATAACTAATTCTTTTGGCCCTGATACATTTTTGCTGTCTTTTGGAGATTCCATGTATAAACATATTAAAAGCTGAAATAAAAACAAATTCCGAGGTCAGTATTTACACAATATCTTTTTATTTTAAATAAAAGGATATTGAAACATACTGAAATAAGCCTTTTTCATTTACATTATATAATAATTGACTTATATACAAGACTAAAATTTGGTAAATTTTATTTTACAAGATGAATCCTAAACACAATAGAATGACCTAGAGTTACATATTTTTGAGGGATGGAAACGATGGAAGAATTAATTATATCTTGGCCATGGCTGCGTGTTTTTCTTTAAATTCATACTTAACAACACTAATAGTTTGAGTAACTATTTTATGTTGTACACAGACATATGTGTATACAATGTATAATACAGCATGCGATTTGGTATATACTTCCCCTAACAAAGTGTTTCTCAAAAGCAAATAAATGTCTATCCTGAAGAAATAAAGAAGTATTTCACTGCTACACTTCTTGATAAATGAAAAATGGGTTGATTAACAGATGAAATTGTGTAAGAGCTCTGATTTGACCTTTTTAAGCAGGCATGATCAACGTTCTATGAAATCAGTCTTTGGCAAGCAATAAAAAATAAATTATTTTGAAGTCTATTACATTTTGTTTATTTTATTGGATTTTTTCCTTTCCCTTCCTTCCAAGGCAAAATTGAAAAGCTTTTTCCAACGTCAGCCAATATCAGACATTTTGCCAGACAAGGCAAAGAAGTGGAAGTAATATCATAAAGATTAATGACTAAATTTATTTTAGAACCTCTGCTTTTGTAGCTTTGGAAAGAAAGTGATTCATTGCTGAGAAATCAGGATAATGTAATAAAAAATCCCCATGGTACCATTCTTGACCTTTGAAGCCAACCCACATTTGCAGGATGGAAAAGCGAGCAGGAAGCTTGTGTTCAAAGTCTTTGCTAGTTATGCCTGGTGTTGTACCACTAGACAGTGATCCTTACTGATATTTCAGAGTCTGATGAAGCAGGTACCCTTTGTATCCAAGGGTCACATTAAGAACTGGAAAAGAGAACCACATGAAGGAAGTCATCTCCGGTAACACTAATCATAGCTACAGAAGAATATAGAAAGTAATTTAAAAGGAATATTTGCAGGAAACATTTCAGAAAAGGTATTCTAATGGTAGACTTAACTAAGAAGCTTCCATAGCTATAATGTGTTTGTCAATATTTAATTACAAGAACAGAAAGGTATTCAGGCTGATATATATTCAAGAGTTTATTTTGTTTAAGCACATAGATGATCTCATAATATTTGTAGAACTAGAAAAAAACTGCACATCCAAGGTACGTGAATCTGGAATTGGAAAGTTGGACATTGAAGCCACTGCCTCTTTTCACCCCCTTCTCTCACTGCATTATCAAATGCACTCTCCTAGTTCTCTCCATTTGCTGATGAGCTGTGACTTTCCTGATGGCCAATGGCTTCTGCACACCATACCATTCATTCTGGTATTACATCCAAATGACCACTCAAGGTCAACACCCAGCATAATGTTTCTAGTTCTAAGGCTTATAGAATCAGAAAATTCACTCATTGAAGCATAAAGATTAGGTTCCTTATGCCAAAACTCCTGTCCTCTTATAGTGTTAAAAGAGTTAGACGCTAAAAAAAATAAATAAAAAATAAAAAACCCAGAAAAGGCAGGAAAATATGACTGGAACTTCAGTTGGTTGCACAGCATTATAAAGGGGGTATAGGTAGGGAAGCAATTATGAGCCTCTCTACTGAAATTAAATAGATTAAGGGTAGAAAAGTTCACCAATTTAAACCATTTGAGTGAATTTATGTATAGGTAAATAAGGGCCTGTGTTGTGATCTCCAAAGTAAAAGTTCTAATTCTCAAAATATTTATTTATGTGCTATACCATACTGATTTTTCCCTAAGGATTATCAAAAACTCTGGAGCATAATGAGACATAAGTGATAGTAAACTAACCAGAATTGGAACATCAGATTATTCATGATAGTAGAGAAAAGAGGTTTAAAGTTACAAAAGAATTTTGAGAAGAGTATGGCCAGGAAAAAGTACACCAAATACATCTTAAAATATAACATCATGGTTAAATTGTGACTTTGATATTAAGCAATTTTTATACAAATATTCCTTTTTTAAATGTTTTATTTTTATTTTTTAGAGAGGGGAAGGGAAGGAGGAAGAGGAGAGAAACATCAATGTAAGAGAGAAACATTGATTTTCTGCCTTCTGCAAACGCACTAATCATAGACGGAGCACATAGCCTGTATCCCAAGCATGTGTCCTGAATGGGAATAGAACTGGCCACCTTTCTGCTTGCAGGATGATGCTCAACCAACTGAGCCACACTGGCCAGGTCAAAATTTCCTTTTTTATAAGCTAACAAAGTTGAAGTACATTCATATCATGGTCATTTGTTGAGCATTAACTGGACCAGAAAATATACATAGAGCTAAATTATTATTAGTAGTAGTATTAATAGTAGTAATAATAAATTAATAAATAACACTCTATCCTTAGTGTTAGGGAACTTATAATCTAGAGATAATATCTGTTCTACCTCTAAAATTCTGCCAAATTAAATGTTTTGGGGACAACAGTGGTATTGAGGGAGATATTGGTAATAATAACCCAGACTTGGGTTACTCAGATCTGCTTAGTACAAGCAGTCTTTCACTATAAGATTCTGAAAGCTATACACACTAAAAAATAATTTAATGAAAGCAAGCTATCACTTTCTACTAATGGAAGTAATGCTATAATTCTAATGATAAACTCTTATTAAAGCTGAATTGTATAATGTGAAATACATTTGTAGGTCTAAAATGATCTTTGTTTAATTTCTGAAACCCAAATCCAAATTGAGTCTC
>PVIA01010088.1:34529-54881 GCA_004024845.1 Tonatia bakeri
AGAATCTACCAGTTGTCATAAGAGAAGTCCATATTCCTGACTAGAGCCTACAAGGTCCTTCACCATCTATTACCCACTAACTTTCCAAATCTAACCTCGGCCCTTTCCTATTCATGGCTAGTTACACTGATTTATTTACTGGTCCCCATTCAAAACACCCCCATTGTGGCTTCCTGGCTTGGCACACCCTACCCTTCCCCTTCTAGATGATGAACTCCTGGTCATCTCTCAGGCCACGCTGTCTACGGGAAATAGTTCCTAACTCCTGCTGAAAAGCCTCGATTATCCTTCACCCATGATTTTCATGGTGGATTTTACATAGCATTTAGAAAACCATGATGCACTTTTCTTCTCTCTTTCTGTCTCCCTAATGAACTGAATGCACTGAATGTGAGGTAAACAGGGCTCCATTTTTGTGTCCATAGAGTGTGTTACTTTACAGGTGCTCAAATGTAAATAGGATGTCATTATATAGAAACAAAGAATAATATAACATGCTTAAAAGTCATGGTATAATTTGCAGCTGACAAAAAGAATCAACAATAAGTAAAATAGTAAAATAATGGTTTAAGGATTCTTCAATATCAAAGATAATTTCATGTTAGGAAATCCCTTTTCAATTCCTAAACAATTTATAATCATTTACATAAATAAGACATACAATATGTGTTAGAGGTATATCAAAAAGTGGCCCCTCTTCAACCTTCCTGTGCCCTCTCATCCTTTGTAACATCACTTGAAATTCTTCCCTTGAATCTGGACTGCCCCTGTGATCTGACTCAGCCTTTGGATGCTGGTTCTGCTGTTTCCCTTGGAGCCCTACCTACACGAAAAGCAAGCTGGAGCTGACCTCATGCAGCACGAGGGACCAGGAGGAGCTGAGCACTGTCATGCAGGCTCAGCCTAGGCCTCCCAGATGAGCAAGGTCCCAGAAATCCAACCACAGATGCGTGAGAGCTCAGCCCAGTGTAAGATCATCACATGCATACAGACACATAGGAAATAATAGCTTTTTATTGCTTGGAACCACTAAGTATGGGAGGGTGGTTCTTTAGCTGACAAAAAACAACACACAAGTTTAAAAGAAGAAAAATATCTCATTACATTAGAATAGAAAGCAGACAAATGCAGATATGATCAAACTTATAAATATTTAAATATTTCACAAAGAATAACATAAATGCATCAGTACAAATCAGTATCTAAACTAGATTAAAAACCAAATTACAATTATTCTTTTTCATGGGAACATTTTTGTCCCATTATTTCATGAAAAAATTATCACTACCTTAAGGTTATATATTCACATAAAAATAATTAAGTATCATAATAAATGAACTTTGTTCATAATGACACAACATTTATGTCAATTCCTATTTTTATATTGCTCTTTGGCATCCAATATTTTAGTAAGTTATATTTAGACTCACAAAAGTGATTGGAAATAAGTTTTTCTTACTTGATTTCCTGGCTTTGCTGTCACTAAAACTGAGCAACTGAAACATTAGCTTTGTTCAGCTATTTCATTCCATTTTTCCTTTTTAATCTCTGGATGATGACTTACTTAGATCAATATCATGATTTATAGAGCTATTTCTTTATCTGGAGTACTAAACCATATGAAGATTAATAATCTTTCTATTAAATTACCCCTGTCCATCAAAAAAGTTTTGAACAAATATGTTTATCTTGTACATAAATGTCACCATACATATAATTAAAAACATAGTTCCATTTGGATCATGCTTTTATCTCACAGACCAAAAAAAGCCACATTTACCCGGTTTTCTCTGGGGATATTAATATTCATTTGATCTTCTGCATGAGTCTTTTTATTTTTAAAATGAATCATGATGCATCTTTTCTCCATTTTTCTAAAGAGTCAGGACAATAATAAAAGGACTTTAGGAAAGTCTTTAAGACTGAAATTTTAAAGTCTCAGGACTTCAAACTAGATATTTGTGCTTAATAATACATGTGTAGTAGGCAGTACTTGGAAATTCAGAATGATGTATGAAAGAAAAATGCACAAATGTAGACAACTTTGCACTGCTGCACTGCATGTAAGCTCTTCTCAAGGCTTTAATCACTGGATCATGGAGCTTATTGCTGAAAACAGTTATGACACCACTTACACATGGAATCTAAAAGAGCAAACCCATATAAACAGACTGGAGCGGTGGTTATCAAGGGCTGTGAGATGGGGAGGTAGAGAGATGTTGTTTAAGGGTACAAACTCGCAGCTCATAGATGTGAAGATCTAATGCACAGCCTGGTGATTATAAGGAACAATACTGTTTTATAAACTTCAAAGTTAATGAGAGACTAGATCTTTTTCTCCTTTTAATTGGCTTTATTGGGGTGACACTTTTCATAAAATTATATAGGTTTCAGGTGTTCAATCCTGTAATACTTCATCTGTATATTGCATTGTGTGTTCACCACCCAAGTCAAGTTTCCTTCTATCACCACTTATCCCCCCAATACCCTCCCCTACTTCCCCAACCCACCTTTCCCTCTGGTAATCACCATACTGTTGCCTGTGTCTATGAGTTTGTTCTCATCATAAAAAAATGAAGTGAAATTATGTGGCATAATAGAGGTGTTAGCTAATGCTAAGTTGGTAATCATATTGCAACATACAAGTATATCAAATCAACGCTTTGCACAACTTACAAAGTTTTTTATGTCAATTTTATCTCAATATTTAAACAGACATATTATCAGTCCAACTACAACCTCTTTACATAGTTTACAACCCAAATACCTAATTATCTACAAGAAATGTCTATTTGAATACCAGGTAGGTCAAACTAACTAAACCTTCCTCATCCCTACAAACTAAATTCTGAGTAAAACCATGATCTATCCCTTTGTTCAAAGCAGAAAACTGGTCAGTGGCCCTGATTTCAGTTTTCCATCAGAACCCTCCCTCCTCTTCAACTGCCTGTTTTACAACCTGCCACATCTACTTCTAACACTTGTTTGTTTCACATCTAATTTAGGCTAAAATTATATCACACCATGGCTCACACCACAACTTGTATATTCGTCACTATTAGGGATCTGTTTCAGGTGTATGTAAACTCAGCTCCCGGGACCAGGAGTGCTGAGCTGCTTACAAGGTCTGTATTGCATATCTTGTTAGGAATCTTACAAATTTTATATCCTCTTCCTGTAACACTCTCACACACTCACCAGGTCCTTCTGTAAATTCTACTTATTTTCAGGCATCATTTCCTGCATGAAGTCTTCCTGTGTCTACATAATTGGGTGTAGATTCTCGTGTTTTCCTGGAGCCTCCTGTAGTTATCACATTGCATCCCTCACTGTGTCACGTCCTTACCCATATCTCCAATTAAACTCTGAGATCTCAGAAACCACAGCCTCTTTTTCTCATTCAGTGTAGTAACAGCTCAGCAATACCCCTAATGTTCAGCCAAGTTCCTAATAAAAAATATATTTTTGAATAAATTAAATAATGGGTAAGTCAATTTACAGTAACTTAGATAGATAACCCTGATTTGTTTATTGATTATATGCATTTCAACATGAATTGCTAAACTGAATATTTTTCCTAATAAACCTTACAATATTAAGTACAAGAAAGCAGATTGTTAAACTAGAAAGAATGCTGAATTACATCAGGAAAGAGGAGATCCAGCTTTGAAATGTATTTACACCTGTGAAACCATCACTACAATAAAAATAGCGAACATACCCAAAACTTAACAAAGTGTACACTTAAAATAGTGTGCTTTAATATATGCCATTTATACTTCAATAAAGTTGCTTTTTAACAATAGAGTTAAAATGGTCAAAGGAAAACAAACTGACTTCTGAATGCCCACACAGTGAGCAGCTGGAAATAAAATTCTTATCAACCCTGGAAACCCTTACAGAGTTCTATCAGTCATCTACCCACAAGGAGAATATGAACAAATATACTACATAAGAAACTTATTCTGGACACTTAGACAAAAATTGAGGAGATCCCTTGCTACATGCATCCATTTTTGGAAAACATTTGCTGTTTTCCTCGGTGAGTGTTATTACTCTCTCAAGTGTCACTGGCGGAATTACCCTGCTGAAACTCCGTTCCTCTCTAAACGCCTAAATCACTGTGTGAGCAGGGCAGTGACTGACTGATATAAATCTAAATCATAAAATTATGTATTAATAATTAAATCTTCCTGAGAAATCTATTTTTACTTAAACTTGCAGAGAAAAAGCTGTCATTGAAGGTAATCTCAAGATTATATTTCCTGTCAGCACTCGAAAAGCTGACCTATGGCCAAAAATTATTTTAAGCTTGGGGGTTGAGACAATGGTTCATTTACAAATAAAAAGTTCGCAATGCTTCCCCATGAAGCTGCAGAATACAAGCTTTCAATAACTGGGCTATATTCCTCTATAGTACTAGAATAACTGCCTGAGAAAAAAACTCGCGTTAGTCATTGTTTTGAATCTTTCATTCTCGTGAGCACTAAGCCGCTTTGTCTACAGCTGAAAGGCATCCCAAGGAACGACCATGCTGTTGGCCGCTACGGTGACTAATTTGGTTCTCTATAAAAGTATAAAAATAAAACATCATTTTCCTTTTTTTCTTTTCTGATTTTTGTTATTGATTTGACAGTTAAGAAAAAGAGGTAAAAATAATTGTTTTTCTTTTTCCCACTAATCCCAAGAAGTGCATGATGCATTCCACATAACAGTATTTATACCATTATTTTAAGAAAATTACAGCCATAGGCAGGTGGTTGTCAGTTCTTTTTTATTTACAGCAAGTATTATATTTATGGCCTTCAGTTAGAACATCATAACTATTATCTTTCAGTTAAGTTATGGGCAAAATATGACAGGGAGTTTAGCAGGACTTAAGAAGTTTCAATATGTGGTTTTTGTTAACTAGTAGAAATGGCCACTTGTAGTATGATTCCGACTCTTTTCGTCCCATTCAGAACAGAGAGACATTTATGATTACCGCAAGATTGTTTGTGTTTACTTAAGACAATTAGCTCTGACAATAATTTATGAACTCACATAATCTGCTTGCTTCTAATAAGTACAAAACCAGTCTGTTTTAGTTCTAATAGGGATTAAGATGATACTCACATATAGCCAAATTATGTAGAATACCCTTACTAAATACACTTTCTATTCATCCAGATTCTACTTGAAAAACAAAACTAACCAGATAACTGGTGGGACATCTGTGTGTTTACCATGTGAATATGGCTCAACCAATTTTTACAATGTAAACAGACTCATGACACCAGCAACCAGATCAAGAAACAGACATTATCACAATTCCAGACACACACCTGCATTTCCAGGCATTATTCCCACCCACAAGGCATCCACTATCCTAACTTCTAAAACCCTAGGTACCTTTTCTATGTTTTTGACCTTCTCATAAGTGGAATCATATGATAGGTTCACTTTTGTGCTTAACCTCTTTTGTTAAACAATAGATTTACAATATTTATCTATCTTGGTGTATATTGTTTCAGTATGTTATCATTGCTAATTAGAATTTTAATTATATAAGCTTTGAAGAATTGAAAAATCAATATAGTTTATCTATAACAAATATATTTTGTTCTACATGGATATATTCTGTGACAATGTAAATGGATCTGCCAGTAGGAAAGTTTATAAATAAAAATAATGAATTATTTCACTTTCTGATATTTTAAAATATTGGCACTATTTTAAAACAATGCCATTTGTTTTTCTATAAAGTTTTTCCTTTGTCTTTTGATCAGCTAGAGACAATTATAGAAAAAATGTAGCACAAAAGATAAATAGAAAGTATAAATTACCATCTCCACAGTAAATATTAAAATTGTTATATCCAAAATAATTACATTTGAAATTAGTAAACTGGTTTGCATTCTACCTATGTTCTTCAGTATAAGGAGATTTATATTTTAAATTTGCATTATGCTGGAGAGAGAATACATTTTCTCCCTTATGTTTCACAGAACATAGGAAGAGCGGTTATGTGACTGCCTCTCATATGTCTGGTACAGTACAAACTAAGGCGCAGCATTCTGAAACGCAAACATCAGCATCACAGTTACTGCCCTTAAGGAAAATGGTTTTTGGAGCTGACTGTGAAGAAGGCAGAACTGTAAATGGAGAAGTAGGAGAAGCAAACAATGAAATATGCAGAAGGCAACAGTCCTGTTTTTATAATACCTTTAATCCACTCAGTTTGAAAGTGTTACTTCTACATTCTGGCTTTTCACATCCCCAGTTCTTCCCTCACAAGCCCCCAACTATGATTTAGAGGGTGAATGTGAGCATGATATAGGAAGAAACAGACCCATTAAGTTAGGCAACCATAGCAAACACCTTTCGGGAGAATCTCCAAACTCAAAGATAGAGTTCTTGACGATAAATGTCCGTAGACTGTAAGTTCCTCATGGAATCTCCTCAGCTGGAGGTGGAGACCTGCCTCCACTTCTGGGGAGCCCTGTCCTGGCCCCATGCAGCTCCACAGAGGTGGGGAGTCCTCCTCCAAGGAGGGAGCTCTCAGACCGCATGGTAAGGACGCCAATGCCTGAGTCTGGGGACAAGAGGCATGTTTCCCTGCTGGGGAATGAGAGCTTTGGGACCCTCTACAGGCCATGCAAAACTTGTGACAAGGACCGAAAGTGAGAAAGTCAGGACCAAAGTCCTAAGAAATGTTATGTGAAAACACAAGGAAACAATTTCAGTAACAGGGGAAAAAGTCACCCATTCACGGACTATTTCAAAAGCAGAAAACTTGAAAAAGGTTAAAATTTTAGTATTCAGGCACTGGTAGATGGATAGGCAAAGTTTCAGCTTTAGAAATCCCAATTTTAATCTAAATTATGCAGTGTATAGTCGAGGATTTCTCATTCTTCTACAGACCTGGGATACCATTGGCCTTGGGCCAGCAGTTCTGCAAAAGCAAGTCTAGGCAAATTTGACAACCAACGCTGGAAGGATGCAAAACCTAACTTACACAGATCATTCACTCCTCTGTCTCCACCTCCCCCTACAAAATTAGGAGGTTGAGTAAGACCATCTCTATCTGTTTTCTTGGTCTGCAATCTTCAATTTTTCCATCTTTGTAACATTTTTTTCACAATTGTTTTAGAGGTTAGCCCTTCTTAAAGTCATTTCAACCACATGATTTTGAAAATTCCAACTCACTGAAAAAGCAGAATTAAAATAGACAGAGGTCAACAGTGGCTAAGTCCAAAGAAAAAGTGAATGAGGCTGTGATGAGAAAATTATACCTGACCTCACCTTTCTATTTCCTTTGGCTTTGTTTTTTTCTAGAATGCTATATTTCTGTAGGAATCATTCATATTTGCTGTAGGTAAATACTTGCATTCTGAATTTACTGAGACAGGAAGCAGAAAGCCAAGATATAGGCCAAGGGTAACTAAAACATGGAAAGAACATTTGAGAATGAGGTATGTGAATGCCAACTTTGAGGATTAGACAAGTTTTATCTTTGAGAGTGGTAAGCATTTACAGAAAAATGTAACAGATTTGCTTTTAAGCAGATAGAATAAGAAAAAGGGCTGGCCCCATTTCTCTTTTCTTTTTATGTTTTTGGAGAGGTGTTTTCCCCCGATTTTCTCCATTCCTAACGCTGTCCTGAGTTGCTACAAATAATTTCAAAAAAAGAAAAAAAGGTCCTTAAAATTGTAGTGCATTCCATGTAGAATATTTGTTCTAGTTATATGCTTAGCTAATTTGGGGGGAAAACACAATTTATACTTAATATAAATTCAGTCTCTGGATTGAACACTTAGAAAACAGGTACATAGCTTATCCATCCAGATGATACAATTTTTTCTCAAATATAAATGCTCAATGACATTTTCCATTTGCAAATGGCCCTAATGAGTTTAACTGAACACATATGTTCTTATGAAAAATAAACAAATAAAAGAAAATAAAAATCTATAAATTAAACATATTTTATCCAGCTTCTTTATAACAGATACATTGTTAGCACAGATCAAATAGCTAAGGAGTGGTTTTCTAAATAAATATGAAAAATACAAATTGCTAATTCACTTTCAATTTAACTTAATACTATATATAGAATATATAACAATTTTTACTAAATTCCAGGTTATTTAAATCACAGAAATCTAAAACATGGTTTTTATTTAATAGGCTTTTAATATGAGTTTAGAATATAAAGGAGGTGTTCTTACAAACCTGTACAGAAGTATTTAACTTGAGGATTAACCCGCTGAAAGAATGTGCATGTAAACTGAGGGCTGTTGTCAAAGAAAAGCAAAACATTTTTTTAATTTAACTTTTTAAAATTGAATTTATTAGGGTGACATTTTTTAATTTTATGAATCTGGTTTGTTTAATGTGATAGTTTGAATCTTTTTTTTTAAGATTTTATTTATTTATGTTTTAGAGAGGAGGGAAGGGAAGGAGGGAGAGAAACATCAGTGTGTGGTTGATCTTCACGTGCCCCCAACTGGGGACCTGGTCTGACACCCAGGTGTGTGCCCTGACCTCGAATTGAACCAGCAGCCCTTTGGTTTGCAGGCCCGCACTCTATCCACTGAGCTACATCAGCCAGGGCATTTGGATCTTTTTTTAATCTCTTTTGTTTAATATGATAGTTTATAAAGAGCTTTTTAAAAGACTAGTATATTTTTAATGGAAGAAGGTGGTAAAATCTCAATTGAAGTCAGACTAAGCTATTAGAGTTAGGAAACTGTCACTGAATAATTTAAATTATTTAGTTTTATGTTTTTACCTAACAAATTGCTATTATAATGCCCAAAATATACAATTATCATCAAACCAAATAAAGTCAATTTTAAAATGATCAGTAGTTTGGTTGGTTGATTGTGAATTTTAAGATTTCCTAGACAATACCACACAGTATAAACAAACATTATGTTGAACGGATTTGCTTTGGTGCTGGTTGGTGTGGGGGCGGGGGATAGTTTGTGTAAAGGTCAAATAAAGGTCAGCTGATTGAGAGCTTAGCTTGGTATATTGGTTGATAGAAATTTAGAGTCAGTTCTAACTCTTGAAGTGAGTTAAACAAATCAGACCTGTTCATGAGCACAGCATAAAGAATTTCAAAGACTGCGGATGTAAATACTATCAAATTGGGGTTTCTCCATGGTAATTTTTATGGTTGATCATGCTTTTCCTTATTTACAAATGGTATGAGTAAACCAATATTAATGTGCCCATATTACATCATAAACCAGGGTTCTTTGGAGGGCAAAAAGGGAACTATTTCTAGTTATTCCAGGTGAAAAAAAATCTGCTCACCGGGATTATTTTGAATAAGGTAAATGTGTGGTCATGCGATTTAGAAAGACTCCAAGAAACTTTTTAAAAGCAGCTTTCTTGTTTGTCTTTTCTAAGCCATAAGTAATTATCACAATAATCACCATTATTGACAATAAATAGTACTTCTGGAGTTGCTAAGTTGGCTGTAAACAGATGCTGATAACAGCCATGAAAAATAGAAACAGTGAGCCTGGTCTTTCTAGGTAAGGGTGAGTATTCATATGGTCCTCAGGAGCCCCAAAGAAACTCCAAGCCTGCCTCACTAGAAACTTTGTCTCATCTGAACCAAAGCAGCCTGAATGTCAGATGCTCAGAGGAAGCTAGGACCCAAGAGTCAAGCAGTCAAAACAATTAGAATTGAATCATAGCACATTGTCTCCTGACAAGGGATCGTTCTGACTGCAGAACCTTAGGCAACGGTGTTGAGAGCCCAGGGGACTCATTGAGCCAGGCCACGTAACTAGGGCACGAGCCAATGTTCAAGGTGCTCCATGCTCCGCCTCAAAACTAACAGGTAGTTTTCCTGAATAGGCCGTTAATGTGGTGCTCTTTTTTATTATATTGTGGCAAAAAAAAAAAAAAAAAACATATCATGAGGTCTACTTTCTTAACAAATTTCTAACTGTGCAATACAGTATTGTCTACTATCAGCGCAATATGGTATGTAAGATTGCTGGAACTTGCTCATGACTGAAACCCCCTGCTCTCCCTCCAACAGCCCCCAACAAATACAATTCTTAGTTTCTGTTTCTATGAGTTTGACTCTTTTAGATACATCATTTAAACCAATATATTTTATGTTTTTTCTTTTTTATTTGTTTTCATTGTTGTTCAAGTACAGTTGTCTTCATTTGCCCCCACCCCCCAACTCCCACCTCCCACCCTCAATCCTACCCTCTTTTGGCTTTGTCTGTGGGTCCTTTACACACATTCCTTGATAACCCTTCCCCTTCTTTCCCCCATTATTGCCCTCCATCCACTCTGGTTACCGCCAGTTTGTTCTTTATCTCAATGTCTCATTATATTTTGCTTGCTTGTTTTGTTGATTAGGTTCCACTTGTAGGTGACCTTCTACGGTACTTGTCTATCACTGCCTGGCTTAGTTCGTTTAGCATAATGCTCTCCAGATCCAATATTTTTAAAATAATGTTTGCAGTTGTTTAGAAGGAAACTGAGTGGTGAGTGGGGGGAAACACAAAGAAAAAGGAACCTCTTAGTTAATCTCCTTGTGACAGATGGAATAACAACCCCCAAAGGTATTCAAGTCCTAACCCCAGGTCCCTGAGAATATGTTATCTTACATGTCAAAAAGGGACTTCGTAGACCTGTCAGAGTTACAGATTTAAGATTATCAGGACTTATTCAGGCAAACTCAATGTAATCACAGATAATAAATCTGTGCTGTTTGGTGTTACCAAGCTTGTGATTATCTGTCAGGAACAGCAGCAAACTGCATTCCCCTAGATACAGAGACTGGCCACAAAATTGAAAACCTCAGCAATACAAATCTGTAGTCACCTGTATCCAACACTTTAAAGGGCAATACAATGTCACTCATCATTACGTGAGAACACTGATCTCACCAGGTGAGTTCTGGTGAGACTAGGGACCTCTTCATGGTATCAAGATAGACCTCTTTAAGTTAGGCACACTTCTCATGAAGGGTGTGAAGTCAAACATAGTTTCTATTCCTTCCAACATTTCCAGTCATATTTTAGAGGCCTAGTTATGAATATGCCTCAAGAAACTAAGCAAATAACGTATCCTGCCTAGGTACTCTGCTCGCTGCCCCCACAATTTGTAATACATGCTCTGAAGCAGAGGCCGATTTGCCCAAAAAACAAGTATAGATGCTCTTTATTGTTACCTCCTCCTCTCCTAAATAAGGGAATCACTGCAGAAGTCAACAGGCTCGAAATGGAACTGAGAAGAACTCAAATATCTCCTTCCCAATCACACCAATTTATAAATTGAGGGTCACACCAATCGCACCATTTACAAATTGTACCTCTTGTGACCTTTGCCTCGTCTTATTTTTCACTTCCTTTAGCACATATCTATTCAGATTCACTATGTTTTTTCTTTTTCTTCTTTTGGCATATTGCATATTTTCTACCCTCCCGTGCTAGAATGCAGTGCACTGGATCAAGATGTTTTCTTGGGTCAGTGGCATACCCAAAACCTATACAAGTTGAATGAATGTGAGTAGTTTAATTAAAATAGAAATTGTGGAGTCTGGTTCCGGGTAAGCAGCCTGTATAATGACTATTCTGCTTTACCTCTGGATCCAATACTGAAGGCAACTCAGGAGAGTTAACACTTTGGGGTGAGGGTCAGGGTGAGGCTGCATCATTCTTAGTGGATAATTTTAGGGAGCCTACTATGAAGCTGTTTAATCTCGTTGCCTGGCAAATAAGAGTTCAAACGTACCTGAAGACCATGATAACTATATGAGAAGTAAATCTCTTCTCTCTGCAAAGTCTCTGCTTGCTCACAGTACAGCCTGAGGTTTACCTACGAAGACTATACCTGCTTTGGTAGTGCATGAAGCCCAAGGCCATTGCTCAAGGATGTCCTGAGACAAATGTTCTCACAACAGAGTAAACCTATAGTCAGTGGTGACCGGCCAACCCGATTTCTAAGAAAGGTTGGACAGCAAACACATGCAGGAAAAAAAACAATGCATAAAGTGGACAAGAAGCAAAAGGACACCCATGGACAAAGCAGAAAGTAGGATCAGGAAAAAGAAGATAAGAATCACTTAATATGTAAGAGTCACTTAACAGAGGGCAAAAGCTATCAAAGCAAAAATTAGAGAATTCTGTTACTGTGAAGTTGAAACTCTACAACAGTGACTAGGAAAGCCTTGCAGCTGGAGGTGTGGTTTCTAGAGCTGCCATCGTGTTACCAGAGTCATTGCCAGACTATTATCTGTCTTGAGTGATGGGACTATATTCCATAAGAATCTCCTGCGAGACTGTTGAGATGGATTCCTATCTTTATTATCTTTATTCTCACTACCAAATGTGCAGTTTAGAACACAAACCCAAGTTCTATTTCTAGCCTCCATTGAATTGGATGGTGGAAATTTAAACTAGGGTAATTTTTCATCCTCATTCCCATTCTTTCTCTGGAGTTGCACCAAATTTTAAGTAGCACATATGGCAACACTGCATGCAATTGTGAATGACAACAGTAAGGGGGTGGGTGGGAGTTCATCTTCTCTGACATCTGCACGTGGGTGTATGTATGTGTACATGGAGCCTTGGATCCTGAATTCACAAAGTGATATCCTCTTAATCACAGCCTCTCTCCATGCCTCAGCTACTTCTAAGACCTTCTCACACCTCAAGCCCTGGGATGTCTAAGGCCACAACTGCTTAGATAACCCCATAAATCACTTTTCATTAGAGTCTTTCTACGTTGTCAAGCAAACTTCAGACATGTCAAGGTATTTAACTGCTTCCCCTCACCTGGTCTGAACTTGGCCCCCTCATGGGGCTCCTGATGGGTGAGGGAGGGGGGAGGGACCTCAGTGTCTCTTTCCAGAATACCATGGCACCTTTTCAGCATTTGCAACTGTCCACCCAATCTCAGTTCTGCCAAACCGGGCCTCAGGAACAGACAGCTTCCAACAAGTGTTCTCTAAAATATACTTTCTCTCCCAGAAATGTGTCCCTAACCTCCTTCTTCTTTGACATCAGGATTTTCAAAGAAAAGGCCATTAAGAATCAGCTCTAAATTCTGCTGTGTCATGTCTTCCCTGAAATGGGAGTCGAAAACTCCAACTGCCTGAAGGAGGAAAAGACACTGGGATGTGATAATACCAAAGGAGAAAGCTTGATTAATATTTCAAGATAATATGCTGAAATATTCACATTAATTATGGAAAACTAGGTAACCTAAATACTGCAAATCTTAGTAGAAATTTTAGTGCACACAGTAAATTTTTCTAAGGATACTTTTTATAGATAGATGCTCAGTTTTCCCCATAAGGCTTCTAAAATTGTTTCATCAATTATACATGCATTCTTAAACCTGAAAAAGTGAACTCACATGTATTTGGCACCAAAAGAAATAAAGTATAACAAGGTTGTGTATAACAATGTAATAATTTGGTATTCTCTTACATTTGCAAACTGTTACAATAAGTTGCACTGGCAAGAGAAATCTCTCACATTCCAGAGTCTGAGAAATAATTATAACTACCACCAAATATTAGCATGTACCTTGGCAATTGCGAAGAGCTCCTTGGTATATTGCTGCAGTCAGATTTTATGGGGGAAATTTACTGCAAACTTTAAGCGAACAAATTTTAAAGCAATAAATCATTTTATTTTTTCCTTAAAATGAAGGATATGCATGGGAGTACATGGGCTGCCCCAGTGCTCACTGCAGTGGTAACTTTATACACAAAACTGTTACAGTAATTTCATAGTTAAAGAGGTTTACCCTTCACCTTGAGAGATTTATTTGTTATACTAGCCCAGACCCTGTCTTGGTGCTGTTCTAGGAGTCCTATATTTCAGTCTGTAAACTGTTTAGTGATCTTTGATTGATCACACACATGAGCTGGAGGACTATTATTGCACATAAAGGATTCATTTTTACCATTGTCCACTATGACTGGTTTTTGTGGTAATTACTTCTATTAAAAGCAAAGATTTCATATCGTCTTTTCTATTCCCTTTTTATAACATGCCTGCAGCATCACTTATTCCGTATTCCAAGAAGACATTCAGTTTTCCCAAGGGTTTCTCTGTTTCTTCCCACTTACATTGTAACCATATTGAGAATTTCAGCAATTCATCAAGAATCTGACACCTTGCCAATCTGTCAGGGAAGGCAGCTATGTTTTAACCAACAAAGTTTAAAGGAAAAGAAAGGAGAGACAGAGATAGAGAGAGATACAGATAGAGAGAGAGGCATAGAGAGAAATCTTTCTCTTAAAGACAATTCTTTAAGTCACTCCAGAATTGCAGGTTATACAAGAAATTAGCAACTCAGATGATGATATTGAAATAAATGGAGTTGCAATTTGTACATTAAGGATTTTCAGTGCTAATATCAATGAAAGGAACTAATTTTGTATTCACGACCACAAAATATGGCTACATACAAGGTATATTTATGGTGTGACTGTTTCTCTAAAATTAAAATGTTATCTACCTTATTAAATTTAATGAATAAACATAATGGATATTGCCACTATAGTTATAATGGAGAGGAAAAAGAAAGATAATAAAAGAAAGAAAGAAAGAAAGAAAGAAAGAAAGAAAGAAAGAAAGAAAGAAAGAAAGAAAGAAAGAGAGAAAGAAAGAAAGAAAGAAAGAAAGAAAGAAAGAAAGAAAGAAAGAAAGAAAGAAAATAGAAATAATAGTATCTCACTTTCTTCCATACCAACCTTTGTTTCCTTACTCTAGATTTTTTTATTTTGAATTATTTTCTTTTTTATTATGTTTACCCTAATATTAAATTTGCTTCTGTGAAGTTCGTGTTGCTCCTCCTTTTCTTCCATGTGCATGTGTCCATGAAGATGAGCTTGTGAGTGTGTGTGCAGGTGGGTGTGTTGTTCTGTGTATTGGGGAACAGAAGGAGAGCTGCAGAGACACACAGAGAGACACAGAGGGAGACAGAGAGAGAAAGACTGATTCTACCTAGATATTGAATGCTCATTCCCATTGGGGCCAGTATGATGAGAAAATTCGTCATGTCTCACGATTTGAGAGCAGATTTGAAAGTGACAAGAGTACAAGAATATTTTTATGGCCCACAAAAGTGAATATTTCTATTTATTGTTCATAAAAATTTTATATTGTGAATTACCATTTTATTCAATCTACTTTAGTACACTATAATGTACATCACATGCACTGGTGTCTCTCCTAACAGATTCTTAAAAAATTATTATTTGGTGAGAGCAGCAGATGGACAAAATAACTATATTTCCAAGAACTTGACGCTGGCCATGAAAGTAAGAGATGACATAATTTCTGCAACGGGAGTGAGTGTAGCAATGACAAAATGCCTAGGAGTCAACATGAGCATGGAATAGGTTTGGAGAATTGAGAAGTATATGAGTTTAATGTTGGTCTTGGTCAGTTTGCTGTCATTTGCTGAATTGCCAAGTAGGAACATCAGAGAAACAAGTACCCACATGTGAATGGCACCAGACAAAATGCTTTATTGGAAATCCACCCTATCTGCCGTCTTCTAGCAGTGGTAGGCGTAGATAAGCTCATAGAGGTATGGCTTTCCATGAAACTTCTTTCTGTGGACCTAGTATTCAGGTAAATAATTTGTTTTAATGTATCAATATATTTCTTTGATTCTAAGATTCATCTTTTTTTCATTTTTGATGTATTCAAAATTATCATAAGATTTGTACACAAATAAATGTATGTGTGTGTGTATATATATATATAGTTCATCATATTTTTGTCACTGTAAAGTCAAGGAAATATAGTTATATGTTTTATATTTCACATTTATATAACTTTTAATCCTCATTTAAAAATATAACATCCCAAACTAAATATTTATAGAGAAATTTTTAACATAGGAAAGGCCTTCCCACTATCTATACATTATGACAGGTAGAATTCAATTATTTCAAGCAAAGAGTAGAAATTTTAGGAGTGAACAGGTTGAGGCCCATGGCCTTTTTCTTTAGAGACTCAAGGCTGTTGAACTATGTCCCTAATTGAAATAGTTCCAGGCAAGATCAATAGGCTGGGAATTCATTATCAGTGGCTTTGTGAGGGTGAGAATGCTGAAGGAAAAAGAAAAGTTTTTTTGCACTTAAATTTCTAGCTTTGGTAACTGGGTGAATGATGTCATTAAATGATACAGACACAGACAAATAAACCCAATAAAAAATTGGGGTGGGAGAGGGTAAATCAGCCTGAAACTCTTTAAATCAAATAGAAGACGAAAGTTGATTATTTCTGGTAAACTTCTGCAGATTTGTATCTAGAATGTCAACTGCTATCGTTCCTACTCCGTACTTCTGAAGAAGGTGTGCAGTGAGACTTCACAAATGCTTTGTGAACACGTTTTAAAAAATATTTGTGTACATATCCTTTAGTTCTAGAGCTATGAATATTACTATCATGGCAATCCTGTCCTAAAGTGCAGATCTGTGCTGTTAAGTACTGTCAGCTTTCTTGTTCTTCACGTTCTCGATGTGTGCCTTCAACCCGATAAGGTTATCTTGTAATTACAGCAGCTGCGCCATTTGTGTTTCATTAATTTCTTATTTGGATGTGAATTCACCTCCCATTCTTAGTGTTGCCTTCTCTCCTTTTCTCTGTTCTTTTAAAAATTCTTCTTGGTTTATTTTTTATTTTTCTATTTAATTTTCCTATTAGCTTTGTAGATTTACAAACTGTATATGGTTACAAGGCCTTTTACTATGGTTTTTAGTGACAATGACCACAGGTCATTATTAATACAGTACTTAACAGACAATATTCATTCATATTTATAAATATATTTTACCATTTCCAATGCTCTTCTTTCAAAGTTGCATCTTCAATCTTTCATCCAAGAGTATAGTCCTTCCACCGTTAAAAACACAGTTTTTACTTTTGCTAGTGACAAATCCTCTTCACTTTTATTTTTCAAAAATGTCATTTTTTCTATATTCACTTGCAGAATATTGTGGTGGGTTTGGAGTTCCCAGTTGGCAGATACCTGCTTCGCCCTGTGAAGGCACCATCATGTGTGTCGTCCAGCCTGCCGGGCTCCTTCGGGGATGCCCGCTGCTGCCCTTCTGTCGGTGCTCTGGAGGTACTATGTCTTTGGTCTGGTTTTTAAAAACAGTTCTTAAAAAGCCAACGTGTTTTAAAAATCTTGAGTATATGTTTTCTAGTTAATAATTTGGGGAGAGGAGTACAAAGTTTTTTAGTAATTGTCAAGAACCTATCCTGTTTTCAATAAATTAGAGATTAACCCCAAAATTATGATACACTGACAAATTTAAGACACCCTTGACCCACCAGGTTGATTCCTAACAGCATTGCAATCCACTATTGTTCTCTGGCCACCAGGCTGTGTATTTTTCAGTTCCTCTTTATTGTGTTTGTGAAACGAGTTAGAGCAGAGCCTTGTGTTATTCCCATGAACAATTACTATCCCTGGTCAAGTCTTCGTGCAAATGAAATGTGTTAAAGATTTCCTCAATAGAATCAGCCAGATAAATTAAAATGAATGCTTTTCCATGTGTTTATTACATTCCAGTCATTTTTTATAATTAATTTGTTTTAATTAAATATGAACTATTCTCCTATGTCCTCTAGGTAACTACAGTGGAAGTCTCTGATTACAATACAATTAATGCATGAAACATACAGATTACTGAAGAGTATTCATCACCATCAATCTGACAAGGAAGAATGATGCTGACAACTTGATTACTTGATTATGAGACGCTGGCAGTGCCGACGCTGCAGTGCTGGTCTGCACCCTCAGCCTGCCTGTGTCCTCATGGCAG
This sequence comes from Tonatia bakeri, assembly GCA_004024845.1. Classification (NCBI taxonomy): domain Eukaryota; kingdom Metazoa; phylum Chordata; class Mammalia; order Chiroptera; family Phyllostomidae; genus Tonatia; species Tonatia bakeri. Next base: position 52,348 of record PVIA01010088.1, read on the forward strand.
GGAACACTCTGCGCACGTGCTTGTGCGTGGGTTTCCCCTAAATGTCGAAAACCTTTTCTGAGAATGGCACCACACGCTTTAGCTTCTCTGATATAAAAGACAACGAGAGCCAGGTTATTTTGTCACTGTACCGTGGAGTCTCCTCAACATGTGTTTCTCTTAAGTGAACAGAGAAGGTATTTATTAAGGTAATTTATTAACACATCTATATATGTTGGTCAAATATAAAGAAAATGGGGGGGAGGATTGAATGGGGGAGAGGGGAGGTGGGCAGGGCAAAGGAGAGTATTGGGGGGAAATGGGGACAACTGTAACACAACAACAATCTCAAAAAAGAACAACAATGTTAAAAAAGAAAAAAAATAATAATTATATAGCACAGAACTACAAAATTTGCTGTAAGGTAAATTCTGAAGCTCCACCATTTTACTATGGTTGTATTCAATGCTTGACTTTCCCCAAACTGAATAATAGGTCCACCAATTGAATATTAAACTAATACATAAGAATAATATCATCATATAATTAATATCTATGTATCCTACATGTAAATTAGTTTTCTTTTAAATTTTTAGCTTCTCTGAGTCTCTGGATATCTCCCATTGTCAGCTTTATTACAGGTTCCAGAATTTTCCTAAGAGTGATTATTATCTAAACCATTTATTTCACTCCAATAACTGGAATTATCATATTCAGCACATCAATTTCCAGCTGAGAGCTGTCTACGTTGATTATCTTATATTTTTCTTTTCTAAATGACAATCTTTTTAACAATTTCTGTCAATTCAGGGTCATAGTTGAAAATGATGTAATTTGAATGGTTTTTTCAATCTATTCCTAGTTTACCACATATGCTGTAGTTTTTTCACAGATAATCAAGTTATCATTGGGTTAGAATGAAGTTCTACCAAATGTAGGGACACGTGCTTAGTAGAGTAAGGGTTTAGGGAAGACTCTTTCTAGAGTTCTTAAATAGTCCTTACAGGTAAGCTTAAAAACATAACCTTCATTTCCAAAACTGTTTTTGTAGTGAAAGGCCTTCTTAATGCAAAAGAGTAAATGTGGATTTTTAGAGTACAACTTATTTATTGTTTCCAAATAGCTTAATTTTTTCTTCTTATCTATGTGTGGTTTTTAGATTTTGTATACTTGATTCAATTAATTTTTAAATTATACTAATCTAAATAACTTGTTCATGATTAAGCATCAGTTTAGAGGCATGAATTATCTGGTGAATTTAAGGTTTGTCACTAAGAATTCCCAGCAATATTAATGTTGTACAGAAAAGCAAAGGAGATCGCTGACATGCACGTTTTTCAAAGACCAGAGTCATATGATTAATTAACATTTAACTCACAGGAATGTTGATGCTTAAATTATGTTTAAAAAATTGATCAGGAAATGATGAATCAGATTAAAAAACCTAAGTATGTTTGCGGTCTCTATTAAGCAATTATTGAATATTTCATCTAAATGTTAAGGGCTTTTCTGTGTAATGATTACAAAGTCAGAAAGGTTACTAGTAAACTCTAAGATCTAAAGAAAAATTCCGTTAAAAGGAAGAAAGATTTCACAGAATTCCTAGAGACCTCAACTGGGATTTCACTGAATGAAGGAAACAGTATCACCTTTAGCCTCTACCCAGCGGAGGCCAATAGCCCGCCCTCCGCAGTTGTGACAAAATGTCTCCAGTCTTCTAAATACAGGTCTTTTACCTCTTTGGTTAGGTTTATACCTAGGTATTTTATTTTTCTTTTTGCTATTTCAAATGGGATTTTTCACTTGATTTCTGCTTCTGCTGTTTCATTGGTGATGTACAGAAATGCCTTTGATTTCTGGATATTGACTTTGTATCCGGCTGTTTTGCCAAATTCGTTTATTAGGTCAAGCAGTTTTTTGGTAGAGTCTATAGGATTTTCTACGTACACTATCATGTCATCAGCAAACAATGACAGTTTTGTTTCCTCCTTTCCAATTTGGATGCGTTTTATTTCCTTTTCTTGTCTGATTGCTGTGGCTAAAACTTCCAATACTATATTGAATAAAAGTGGTGAAAGTGGACAGCCTTGTCTCGTTCCTGTTCTTAGTGGAAAAGATTTTAGTTTTTGTCCATTGAGTATGATGCTCACTGTAGGTCTCTCATATATGACCTTTATTATGTTAAGAAATGTTCCCTCTATTCCCACTTCGCTGAGTGTTTTTATCATAAATGGACGCTGTACCTTATCAGATGCTTTTTCTGCATCTATTGAAATGATCATATATAAAGAACTTACACGATTATACTCTAAGAAGACAAGCAACCCAATTAAAAAAATGGGCAAAGGACTTGAACACACACTTCTCCAAGGAGGACATACAGAAGATCCAAAATCACATGAAATGATGTTCAATATCACTAGCTATCAGAGAGATGCAGATTAAAACCACAATGAGGTACCACTTCACACCAGTCAGAATGGCCAACATAAGCAAAACAACAAACAACAAGTGTTGGAGAGGTTGTGGAGAAAAGGGGACACTAGTGCACTGTT